>QBDW01006184.1:0-93554 GCA_003261595.1 Maconellicoccus hirsutus | reverse complement strand
TTTTGAAAGAAAAAATTATTTTTTGATTTTATCTTATAGAATTTTTTATGCTCTAAAACATTAGTCCTTACAAAAAATTTCCTACAACCGTTTGTTTTTGTAAAAAAAAATTTGTAAATACGCTCTATTCTTCCCCATTTAAACGCGTGTTGAATCATTTACCTACTTGTTTGCGCTTCATCCAGTGACGTCATTTCAGTGGATGGACGATTCAAAAATTGTTACCTACATTTGGTTTCTGTTTAACCTCTTTAGTTAGTAGACGTTGGTCTTAGTGTTGATATTTTCTGCACTGCTGTTTTATGATAGCGAAAGTACTTATGTAGGCATGTTACCTACTCGTAGATATAGTATGTTGTGGGATAAGATATATATCCCATTTTCCTTAGTATATTAATAGGTTGTCTTAATAGGTTGTCTTCATGCTTCCTAGTTCCTGCCTTGTTTCTCATCGAAATGCGTTGGATAGGGTTCATGTTAAATTTATGGTCGAGTTGGGGCGTATCTGTGAGGCTTGTGGGGGTGCCCCGCTTTGACTAGAATTCATAATTTGGCTCCCGAACTGCTTCAAACTGGTTGGCAGGTTTCGTCGAATGTTTTATTTTACAGTACAACTTTCTCAAATCTACGAAAAAAAGTAAGCTCATTTTAAAATTGAAAACCAGTTAAAACCAGATGGCGAATTCATTCTTTTCTTAACAAGTGCGAAATTTTAGATGAATTTTTCATTAAAATTTTTCTCGATGAGTACGATGGTATTTCTTCATCGATATTCATTGTTTTCGGTTTTAATTTATCGTGGAATAAAAAAGAAATGAAAATTGTTGGAATTGTGGCAATGATATGAAATTGATGATGTTACACTGCGTTATCTTTAAATGAGTAATGATGCTGTTTGAAAAATATATCATCTGCGTCGCAGTAGCGACGAAAAAAAACATAATTTTGAACGAGATTACCTCGTCGAATTTGTTTTCGCGCATGTAAAATAATCATTGGTATTTATAGTCTTGAAAATATCCGCTGTGATGTGACTTGTGAGTAACTTAGAATATGCTAAGCATTAAGCACACGTAAATATAAGTTCGATGATAACAAAGAGGGAAGGAAATCTAATATAGAAACGTATCCGAAAGCGGCGTTGAAAAATTGCCAATGTATTAATTAATATTTTCGTTTTTAGAAACCCTTTCAGGTATCGGGCAATTTTTTACGTGTATCGACGGACTAGCAAGTACAAGGCGCGGTTGTGGGTACATCGGTAGTACTTACGGCGTGCTTGATTCAAGAAAGCAAAAGTACACGTTTTAGTGGAGCTATTTTTATAACACGTCTTAAAATATCCACGAAGCTATCGGGCGGGGCGAACTGGAACTTGCTGGTCCAGCTCGAACACGCGTTCTCTTGACCGTCGATGGGCCAAAATTGGCGTAGTTTTGCGAATGGACGCAAAGATATTTTATCACTAAATAACTCGATGGGTTAATATTTTGCCTTGTAGGATACGACAATTGATCCATGCGCGATTTTGAACGATACTACGGGAACGTTAATGTCATGCGCTTGGAAGAATCCTAATACACGTATTGGAATCATCGTAGGTAGGTTTGAGGTGGTATCTATGCATTTTAATGGTAGTATGCTCTTTGTATACGTGATCACCGCCGCTCATCGTTTCCCTGATGAGAACCCCTGGCGAGCATAGCGCCACGTGCCCTTGAACTTCTCAACAGTGAAAATTTAACATTGTACGCGAATTTTCTCGTACGCGGAATAATTTTACTTCGATAGAGATGGACTAATTATAGACGCGATGGAGTCTGGCGAGATTCGCGTCCCGGAAAGTAAATCACTAACGTCGCGAGGCTTTACTAACATCTGATATTTTAGTTTTTAATTTGATATACACATCGAAAGCTTTGCAAACGAATGCGTAATTTTTTTTCTCATTTTTTCTTTTACGATTGAACGAGAAAACTCGACGTTGCGTTTTTACGTCATTCTACCTTTTTGGGGTTTTTATCGTACCAAGTGTTCGATAAAAATGCTGAAGAAATTCTCATTCGATAATTTCTTCACGTGCGTCACTATAAAAAATAAAGGTTATAATGTTGTATGGTTTGAACTTGACCTTCGTTTATTTATGCAAAGAGATGAACCGACGAAATTACCGAGATGAGTTGATAAACCGTTGTGATTTTAAAGAATCGTGAAATTATCCGAAATAGTCCTGCGAAGTATTGGGAAATGTGTGATAACAAAGAATGTCCTGGAGTCCATTGATATGAGCATGTTTTTACAAGCTACGTCATCGTTTAAGTTTTCATTTTTATTTTCAATGTCGACAGAGGTGAAGTGTAATTTTCACGAATTTATTTGTCATTTTTCTAAAAAATCAATTTCGAGATCGTCAAATCTTACCGATTTAAAAATTTTTTTTTATTAATTTTCCGACGAATTTTTTTATTATTTTTCAAAGAAGCGAAAAAAAGAGAAACGTGGGACTCGTTTATATGTCGATACCGCGTGAGTCTAGTTTCCTTTGCGGAGTTGGTTGGTGATCATGGTTAGTAATTTTCATGTCTCCGGTCAAATTATGCGAAGTGTAGAGTTGTCGGTGGGAGGGAAGGGAGGGGGGGTGTAAGTGGAATTTTTCCTTCTTGGTCCGAATTTTCTCTATACGCCCAAAAATTTTCGAATTTTTTGATAATAAAAAAAAAGGTTACAAATTTTTTTCAGGTACCTACCAAGTTTTATGGCTTGGAATATTATTTAAAATGTGAAAATTTAAGGTATTTTTGTCCTTTTAAGTAAATTAAAATTTGATTTATCAATTATGTTGAATTTAATGAAATAATTTGTTTATTATTATTTCATTATATTATTAAATGAGAAAAGAAAGAAATCATTTTACAACAAAATGTACGTGAAAATGCTTCTAAATAGTGAAAAAAGTTGTAAATATGCGATCAATACTCTGACCTTTTTTTTTTTTTTCTACAATATAATTGATTGAATTCGACGATATCGCTTTATATTTAAAACGAAGGCTCTTCATTCATAAAGATTTTCGCGCCCATTCAAGATGCAGCTCCGCAGTGACCTTGTGTTGTCTTTGATGCCTCCTTTGTTTATAGCGATGTAAATATGTAGCGTATAAATCCGCCAAAGTTTATGCTCAATTTTATAGAAAGTTTGAGAAATTCCGCGTCTAATTGTGACGTCGAACCTTGACCTTTTTTAATTAAGGAGTTATTCGGTTAATTAAGGCGTTATTTGAAATTCTATTTAGGCCTTTGTTTTCTCCATCCCGCGTTTTTATATTCGAATTTCATCGTAGAAGATGTAAATTAACGCTTGTTTCATGTAGCTTTGCTTTTTGTGTTTTAACATTTTTCACGTTATTTTTCGGTCGGATGCGATCGTAATGTTATTCATGTCGTAGGTACCGGATGCAACGCGTGTTATGTTGAGAAGGTAGAAAATGTTGATTTATTCGACGGAGATAAATCAAAACCGTATGTTATTGTTAATACCGAATGGGGTAATTTCGGAGCTGATGGCGCGTTGGATGATATATTGACCGAGTACGATAGAGAGATCGATACGAATTCGTTGAATCCTGGAAAACAAATGTAAGTTGGGTATTTTTTTCAATCGTTTGAAACGATACGAGTCTTGACATTGATATTTTTTTTCCAGTTTTGAAAAAATTATCAGCGGCATGTATATGGGCGAAATTGTGAGATTAATGTTGGTGAAGTTTATAAAACAGAAGTTACTATTTAACGGACAAGGATCTGAGAAATTAAACGTCAAAGGAGCGTTCCAGACGAAATACGTATCCGATATTGAAAAGTAGGTTGATATAAAAAATTTCATTAAGTTTGATGAATCGGCTGTTTATTGATAGAAGTTGTATTACCCCCCCCCCCCCAACCAGTTTGCGAACATCCGTGGGAAAGTATGAACCTCATGCAGCTTTCGAGGAAATATTGTCATGTGTCGATGTAATAATATACGCATCTATATACAGAAAATCAGAATTTTTGGAGCATGGGCACATACCTAAACCCCACAGGAACCACTTTTAGGCGCCATTTTTAGGCCCAAATCGAACCATTTAATCTTATTTTTCGTTACAATATTTTTTAACGTGTTCAAAACCTCAAAAAGAAGAAAAAACTTCATACGCAATGCACCAGAAAAATCGATAGTTTTCGCGTAAAAAATTCCTAAAAAATTGCAAACGTACGCCCGTCAAGTCGATACTATCCGCCGCGTATTAGCGGCATGTGTACGCTTGCGCGTCGTGACCGATTTTCGTAATAAGCCTCGTAGCGCGTGAACGTGTACCTGCCGCTGGTACGCGGCGGCCGGTATCGACTTGACGGGCGTAGGTTCGCGATTATGAAATTTTTTCCGCGAGATTTATTGATTTTTTTTTGGTGTATCGGATGTGAAGTTTTTTCTTCTTTTTGATATTTTGAATACATTATAAAATGTTTTAACGGAAAAATAAATTATCGTTCGAGTAGGTCTGAAAATGGCGCGTGAAGGTGTTTTTAGGGGGTTTAGGTATGTGCCCTTTGCCCATGCTCCAAAAATTCTAATTTTCGCATATAAAAGCGTATTTACATCGATGCGTAAAAATTTTTTTAGTTGAAAAATGTCAATTTTAAGGGGGGTGGAGCCTCAATTGGAAATTTCAATTATTTGGAGGGGGGCTGAAGCGATTGAAAAAATCTGAAAAATATGTATATTGTCAAAAAAAGGGAACCCTCACTTATAATCAAAATTTCAGGTCATTCTGCTGAAATTTCCTTAAAATAGATATTTTGGTAAAAGCCTTATTGGGCTGACACTTCAGGCTGTGTTCAGTAGTTGAAAATATTTCCGTTTTTTTCATTTTTATCGACAAAAATCCACGTCAATGGCCGATTTACATTCTTAACGAACTTGGTTTAAATTCACAACACCGCAACAAAAAAGTAATATATGCTTTGATGAAATTCCAGCGACGTACCAGATTCGCACACCAAATGTCGCGAAGTATTCGCGGAATTAGATTTAACTCACGCTTCGGATCAGGACTGCGTAAACGTTAGATATATCTGTGAAATAGTTTCGAGACGCGCTGCTCATCTCGTATCAGCGGGCGCTGCAACTCTAATCAATAAAATGGATTTCAATTCCGTTACCATCGGCGTAGACGGTTCGGTTTATAGGTTTCACCCTAGATTCCATCATTTAATGGTTGAAAAAATCAGCCAAATGATTAGACCCAAAGTGAAAGTAAGTACGGAAATATTCAAGGGTAACACGTGTCCGTGAATTTGGACACACATTATCGAACCCTTTCGCGCGCAACTAACTTTTTCCTTGTAGTTTGACATCATGTTGTCGGAAGACGGTAGCGGTAGAGGAGCAGCGCTGGTGGCAGCTGTGGCGAGTCGTTGATTTACGTGCGCTTTAAGTTTCTATACAGTTGCAGATTTCCTGCCCAAGAGCTGTTTCGCCTGAGTATTTATTTTACACTTAAATTAATTTATTTTAAGAATTTTTTTTTTCATTTTTTTTTAGTCACTAAAATATAGTTGATATTTTTCGCGTTTAAACGATTATCTTTGAACAATAATAATTTATAACGCTGTTACCATAACGCGGAGGATATGAGAGTTTTTAAAGGCCTTGATTTTTTTTTTTTTATTTGAAATGAGTAGCGTAGATTCTTTTTTTTATTTTATTTTTGTAGCGTTTGTATATAGTTTTTGTTTAGTTACCATGTTGTGATGATGTATTGGAAATTGTACGAATTGTGTTTAAAATATACGTTTTATTTGTATATAATACAACGTTATTTATTGTGAAAGCCTAATAAATTGTGTGTTTGTTGATCGGTTTTATTATTCGATACGTGTATTTGAGTTAAATGGCTCGAATTGAGTGATCGTTTTACGATTAACATGTTATGGCGTACTAAAATATCAGGTTTTTGCCAACGACATTGAAAACCAAATAAATTAATTTGCGTAAAAAGTTCCGCGCAATAAATGTTTTTTATTTTTGCATTAATTTTCAACGTGAAACGTGATAAGAAGTGACATTAATACATCCCTCAAATTGTATCTATTGTGATGTGTATTTACTGGCGTTATCACAATGTTATCTTACGTGGCGAAGAACATTTTTTCAGCAGTGCGTTATAAGAGGAATGCCAGAAGTTCCTCGGCTAATTTCGGATTTCTTCGGAACTTCATACTTCGTAATACCTTCTATTTTCAAGAAGCAATCATAATATTGAATAAATAAAAGTATTACGAAGTAGTTCCGAAGGAATCCGAAATTAGCCGAGGAACTTCTGGCGTTCCTCCTATAACGGACTGCTATTTCGAAGAAATACCGCTGATAAGTGTACACGCAGGAATTAAAAACTGCGAAAAACATCGATGAACTATAAAATATGTAGAATGATTGAGTTGACTTGCATACTTTTTCGCCTTTTGATTCAAGAAATGAAATACCTTCAGAAAGATATCATTTTGTTACAGACTAAATGAAGCAGATGATTTATTATGAAATGTTGCGAACAAATAAAACACTTGTATAAAATTTTTTTAATATAATCGTATTTAAGAACACAAACGTAAATTTTTAACGTGATCATTGCGCTGATGGTATTTGTGACATGACACAATAAATATCTGCAACTAAACCATCGTTGTTTTCGCTATATTCACTCCTTCAAAGCAGCAACCGCTAAAGCTGCTCCTCGACCACTTCCATCTTCAGAGAGTACCAACTCAAACTAAAAACGAAAATTTAACATAAAACCTCCACATCTTATGGCAAGAAATTTAATCGCGAATTACTTGAATATTTGGGTTAACCATGCATCGGATTTTTTCTCTTATCATTTCTGGATACTTGGGGTGATTTCTGTACAACCCTCCGTCGATACCGACGGTTAACGGCGTCATTGCGATTTTATTAATGACTGTTGCGATAGCAGCCGATAATAAATGAACTGATCGCTTGAGAATGGTGTGAGCGATGTAACGAATATTAACGCAGTCTTGAACGGAGACGTTATCACTTCCGAGAGATTCAAATATTCCGGAGGTTTTCAGAAGATCTCCTTCGTCGCTGGATGTATCACGATGATCAGAATATGTAAACTTGGCATTAGGGAGGTATTAATAAACCTTACGTTTCAATAGCGTATAAATATTCGGGTAAAAATGTTCCTTTGGAACTAAGTTTTTCAATCACTTCTCCGTTAAATAAATACTTCATTTCGCAACATTTCACTATAGCTAAACGTATCAATTCGCAGACATACATGACGCTGACCATTTTCTCGAATCTATGATTAAATAAAGTAAATTATTTTGATGTAACGGATTACAAGAACAAAGCTTGTTACGTTTCACATCCAGGACGTAAAGAAGAAGTATCAAGTTGACGGTCGAATTCTGTTAATATATCGTTTAAGCAACCATCAGCACCGAAATTACCCCATTCGGTGTTTATCACCATTCCAGGTTTATCGGGATTGCCTTTGTATAATTCGATGTTTTCTTTTTTTTCGTAGTAACATGCATTTGTACCAGTACCTGTTTGAAATTTGATGAGATTGTTACATATTTCTCGCTAAGAGAGTATTCGTTTACCTATAATGACGCCTATTCTACAAGTTGGTTCCTTCCAAGCGCAAGACAGAAGACAGCCAGTTGTATCGTTTAGTATTGCAAATGGTTTAATTTCCATCTGTAAAATAGTAACGATAGGATATATTTGCAAGAGCGAGTGTGAAAAACAACTTACCTTTTGTCTATCTAAAGCACATCTGAATAATTCTCCGACATCTTTTCCAACTGCACCTTTGACGTTGAATCTTTTCGACCATCTTGTTAAAATACCAGAACATAGACTTAATTGTTGTACTGGAAAGCTAAAGCAGAAACCCAGAGGTAGATTTTCATCTCCTAAATTCAATTCTTCTCTAAATGTCTTTAAACATTCGACGATGTAGTCAAAAAACTGAAAAATAATTTAAATTTATATCACCTTCGGGTATTTTGATAAGCAGTTGTTTATATTTTTCTGAAAAGTTGTAAAAGAAGTTGCCTAACGTTGTTCCTAATTTATATGCTGCGCCGTACTGATTTTTGATATAGGCAACACGTGTGGTTTACGTGCATAAAATTGAAAGTACCTCGAAGTACAGGAGGTTTGAAAAATGTTCAAACATGAGTGAAAATTTCTTTACCTCGTCAGCGCTTCCTTCTAATTTTTCATCAGGAAAGACATACGTTCTCGAGTCCATATCGTATGATCGATCTTTATCAAGTGTGATAACTAAAATACGAAAATTCGCTCCGCCGAAATCAATGGCTAAATATTTTCCCGATTCTGAAGACCAAAGAGAGTGTTATTTCATTTATTAACAATTTTCCCAGTTTGTTTACCATTTCCAGTAGGTATATCGCTGATGTACGTTTGAAAACATTTGACGGCGGCTGTCTGATGAGTATCTTTGGATAAACCTTGATTAATAGAAGTTAAAAGTCTATTCATAATACTGCATAAAGTTTCATTTTGCAATTTGAACGGCGCGAACATTTCCTTTATCTGTGAACCAACGAATTAGATTTTTTCCTCAATGATATTACCATCGAATTTGATTAATTACTCACTACACAACTTTTTTTAGCGCCTCGTGTTCGACCTGCCATTTCTATCGATTGTTACCTTACACTGGGAATTTTTTAAATAATTTTCAAATCACAAAATAGAAAATACTTTACGATTGTATTGAATAATCTTCAACTGTTTAGTGAAAATTATCTCGTTGGTAGCGATTTCGATAAGTGATGGCCGAGTATTTCCGTTCAACTGTATCGCTGGACGATGGACGAATGAATTGACGTGTCGATGAGTCAGAAAAGCACTCGGGATGCTCGCTTTTCCCAGTTTTTTTTCTAGTATGATATTATACGCAAAAAACAAAAGGGAATGAAAGGAAACGCTCGATACAGATCACTGAGTACATTACTTTTGTGGATTGCATTTGCACGTAGTCTGTGTTGGTCGTGAGTTGGTCGTGTGCGCTGGTTTTCCAGACAGCTGGAACGCTAATGGAAAAAATAGCCAAGAAAACCGAATACATCATGAAGAAAATCTCGCGAGGGAATCGAAGAGTTTCACCTTTGATTAAGTAAGTCGAAAGTTTTCATTTTCGATGTGATAAGTGAACTGTGCGACGTTCAATAACGCTTTGTGGGTGTTTTTACTATGAATCTAAACACAAATCATCAAACGATTTAGCCCACCGAACAGTAAGGTTTTCATGTGCTTGTTGATTTCAAAATCATATTTTAAAATAAGTACGTAGGCTAGGTACGTACATTACACAGAAAAGTCATCATAAGAGGAATACCGTAAATGTTGCATTATTCGTTTCGTAGTTCTCAACACTTAAATGAATGCTTTGCAAAATGTGCCATATTTTCTGAAATTGAATTTTTTCAGTGCTTCTTATCTTAATAAAATTTGATCGCATGAACACGGAATAGCGTTACTTCAAAGTTCAAAATTAAATTATATCAATTTGGCTTCGATTTCTACAGAAATATCTTGATTACCGATCATGCAGATTCATGAAGAATAGAATACTCTAAAATGATTTTATTTCGCGGCGTAGATTAGGCAACGCATAAATTCTTTTTTATTTTATTTTCAACAATGTAAATAAGTACATTTGCAAATACGTTAATCTTTTGAAGAAGGTTAATGCAGTAATTAAATTTTCAAGCTGTGAATAAATAAGAATGCTTAGTACCTCATTACGCCAATTTTCAGTTGAATTTTGCCAAGTGATGTTTAAATTTTTCATTTACGTTCATGAATGTATCATGAACTATTTTCAGATTGCATCTTTGAAAAAAGTGATTCATAATAGTAACATTCCATACGTATTTAACTACATGTTAGCGTACGCGGTTGAGTTATTCGAGGTATAATTTTCATTACGAAAAGTAAAACGAGGTGGTAATTCATAGAATATATTTTTTAAGCGAACGAAAAAAATTCATGCTTTTTGGTATTAGCCTGATGCAAGTATAAGATTTTGTTTAAAAAAAAAATTAATACAAATAAGTATCTCGTGATCATTTACATTCATCAATTGCACGATTACACAATAAACCGTGTTATGAAATTATGCTGATATAATGTATAATTAGTACCTGACCTAGCTGCGATCAAACGTTTTATCAAGTTAAATATGTATTTCGAGAATCAATCATAATATTAGTATCTTCTCGTTGAATACATTAGAATAATGTAAATTGTAAACACTAAGAAGAAATTGTACATAAAGTAGCTTGTTGCGTTCCATATCCATCCAAGTCCAAAATGTAAACCAATTATGTTGGTTAATGATGCATCGAATGTTTGTTAATCGTTACGATATTGTTTTCCGAATTCTTAAATCTCCGGTAGAAATCGATTCGAATTTGATTTCGAGTAGGAACAGGAAGTAAGGAAGTATAGCGCACAAGCCATCGAAGGAGTTACCCCTTTCGAGAACTTCCTGTTCAAGGTTACGAGGATACCACCTGCCTAATATACCCAAACAAAGTATTCGCGTGCTGCCATTGACCCCTTCGTGCTCAACGAAGCGAATGGCGTATGCGTAATATACCAGCTACATTTTCCATTCGGTGAGCACGCTGATAAGTCTGCAAAGTTCTGTTGGAGGAATCAGGAAGTTAAGAGTTATCAAGAGTATGCGATAAGGTTAAACTCGAGGAGTATATTAGCGTTAAAGAGATAAAATAACAATTGAAGGTGTTTATTCCATTTGTAGTGGATCTCCTTGTTTTCAAATAGCTGGTTAGAAGAAAAACTACAATTTTGGAGAACTTATTTCAAGATAAGAACGCGTTATCTAATTAGGTCAATGACTCTAATACATTATTTTTCAATATGTTCAATAGAGAACCTACGAATAATGTATCTCGACAGAAGGAATCGTCGAAACGTAAACTTTCGAGGAAATATGCCATAAATCCTGAAGAACCTCCGACAGCGTTACTTCAAAATCAAAGAATTGATGAAAGCAGCGACGACGAAGATGATTACTTCTCAGTCTCCGATAGAATATGCAACGTAAAACTACCTCTCATATCTTCGCGAATAAAAGCACGTGTCGTACCTTATGCTGAAATTTTACAGAACGAAGAGTTATTTTGCGATGTATATCACCAATGCACGAATTTAGTGGGAAAAGATAATTACAACGAATTCGGAAGTAACGCGCTCATCAATCATTTAAGATATGTCTTCGAATTTAGTAATGACAAATCCAAGACGCTAATCAATGATATTCGAGAAAAAGAAGTAATTTTTTATTGGATTTTATGCTGTTTTGAAAATCAATTAAAACTATTTATTTCAGCGTCCAAAATTGCTATTGAAAGTAGATGTCCTCAAAACGAAAGATATCCCTGCGAGGGATATATTCAGTAAGTGCAGCTTCAGCGTTTTATTTATTGACCAAATAGTAAAATTTTAATTTAATCAAAGGTGTCGAAGATTTGTTTTACGTATTGTGGATTTCATCTTCACCGAAAAACTACTCTTACGGGAAATTAACAAAAGGCAAATTAAAACCAACGAAACAAGAAACGTTTAATTTGTAAGTAGAGGTTTCTGCTCATTTAAAATAACCGCAAGTATTATGTAACGTGAATATTTTCGAGGTTCGCAGACTTATATCAACAAGTACTGAAGATATTTTGCATGTACAGTTATGGTAGGTAGCTAGATAGTTGGTACCTATCTTAAAGATGCAAAAATCAAAGCTATTGAATTTGAGTAATAAGTATGGTAAATCTATGTAGGGATTTTGATCCAACTAAAATCATCGACGAAGAGAAATCTGATACAGTGCAAAGTATCGTCGAAGATAATATCAATGAACCACTCGGATCAGCGCAGATACAACTGAAAGTAGGTACCTGCATCTTGATTTCATATCACACGCGTAAGTTTTACGATTACGAAACGAACATGTGAAATTTTTATACCAATGTGCAGGATATAGAAACCGAAGGTGAAAAAATGTGGCTTACTTTGAAAAAACCATCTCGAAATATTTCTTTCGGTAAAATTTTATTGGAAATGTCATTCGGTGCCGAGGAAAATATCAAGAATGCCCTCGAAAAACACGAATACTTGCTGAAAGTTTTATTGCGACGAGTAATGAAAGAAAAAAATGTAAGAATTCGAATATAAAATACAAGTTATCGATTCAATGCCAAGTATTTTCTTGATATAAATGCTTGAATTAATTTTCATTATCGCAGAACAATTTGATTGATTGGAAAGGAAAATTTTGCGAAAAAGATGAAATAATTTTAAGACAACATAGAATCCAAAGCAATTTGAGTAAAAATGACGATCTCGTAGCTCAATGGGCAGGTTACGCAGAAGTTGTAAATAATCCAGTAAACTTTTGGATTTTCGATGATTTATCGGATAAATTATTAAATTTACGTAAAGATGAATTACTTGTTAAAAAGAAAGTAAGTCTTATCATTATTTTACTACATGCGAATTTTATGTTATCATTTATGTATTTTTTTAGAAAAAATATTTTTGGAATTCCACTAAAAAGATATTAGCATCCTGTTACGATAACATTAAAAATATACGGAAAACGACTGTTAATCAAAAACAAGTTTATTCCCAATTACATTCTATTTTGAGGTAGATACTTAATTTTTAATAAATTGAAATCATCCAGGTGTTATATTACTTCATAAATTAATGAAAGATTTTCCGTTATGAAGTATTCTCCAGAATTTTTCAAATTATCAAATTCCTTCTGATATAAATCTATTTCCGAGTGAACTGTACGACTGGATTGAACATGCAGAAGAATTATCTTTTCGAACAGTATTGCATGAAGCAGTAGTTCAAGGAGCTAACGATTGGTAAATGATTTTCAATATCAATGTTAGATTTTTTGAACAAAAATAACGATAGCATAAAATTCAATATTTAGGTTTGATTCTTCAATGACAGAAAATGAACCAGGAAATGATACCGAAGAAGCAAAACTTGAACAGATGATCAAAGTTGCTGAAATAATTAAATATGATATCGAAGAAGGACAGGATTATCAAGGATTATTTGAGAAGTACAAACTAATGGCAGAAAGTGTATAATTATTGAACCATAATTTTATTTATTTCTATTGTTTTCTAGAAAACAAAAATTTTCTTACGCTAAAACAATATTTGCAGTTTATCAGCAAAAGGTTGGTAATAGTGTATCCCTCAATGTAGAAGACTTAGACAATAAACAGAGCGAAGTGAAGTCAACATATATTTAGGGGCCTAAGCACAAGAGGGGCTCTGCGCAATGCGCGAGATTGATAGTGTTGATGTATTTGCGTTAACGTTCAGTAGTGTGTTTATAATTTCCCCCCTTCAATACCTCCGTCTCCTGCGCGCGCAGTACTTTTTCCCTTCTGTGCTTAGAAGTTAGACCCCTAGTCCCTAGATTATGTTGCTTCTTGCTTCATTTTAGCTCTTACACGGTAGACCGGTCCACATTAATAATTGTCTAAAGTAGAAGGTTTGGACATCAGGAAGGTTATAATTCAAAAAATAATAAATTAGTAATTCTCATCTTTAGATCACCGAAACAATGGCATCTGATGTACATAAGATGTGCGAAAAAATCAAGCTGAATACGAATAACACGTGGTACTACCGAGACAACGACAATAGTGTCACTTTTTTTCAAGGCAGTTCAATGTCAGCATTATTCTTCACAGTTCAAGAAATCGAAAAAATCGGACGCGAAATTTTCAAAAACGATTACGATATGTACGAAACATTTCCGCTTCGTGAATTCCATCAATGGTTCTTACCGGTGGTAATCGTGTGGTTAGATATCGTAACCCGGAGAATTATGAAGCAAATCGAGAATGAAGTTAAAATGGATAATTTCACTCCAGTTGATTTGACCGTTAAGCATAGCTCCTCCGCTGTAGATGTAATGACTACTTTGAACCTGGTGAGTTGACCCATCGATCGTGGCGAATTTCAAGGAATTAATTTGAGAATATTTCAGTTGAAAGAATTTTTCGATCAATTGGAATGGCCGAATGTTGAAGATCGCTGTAAATTTATCACAAAAGTAGTGCAAGTAAGATCTCCCAAAATGTATTTTTCGAAAGTGCTTATAGCCAAATATCCTATTTTTCAGAATATTTTAAAAGGAACGATACACTACGCGAATCTCATTATTTCAAAAATGAAAGATATACCGGATGACGTTGAAAAAAGAATGTATTCTGTTGACGATGTACGACTTATACCTCGATTACTCGTTGGATATTTTAAAACTTTAATATAATTTTTTAATTTTTTTCTAGTGGTGCGTAGCCGTGAATAACATCGATTACGTTCACAACAAGATTAAACCTTTCATTGAGAAATTAGGCGTAGATAAATTGATTGATTTGTTATCAGAATCTACCAGTTCTACAAGCTCTGAAATTTATCGCGTCAATTTTGAAAAGATTACCCTCAAGTCGTACGACATCGTTGGCAAAAGAATTACTGATTTGTTGAGAGAGTTTTCTAAGAAAGTTAGTGAAGTAGCTTTGGCGAAAGTGAAATATTTAATTATCTTATAAGTTTTTATTTAGATGGAACCTTCGATGGAAAGATTCCTTCAAGAAGGTGCCGTATGGTTACATCAAGAAGCAAAATTAATGGACTGTTTGGTGGACTATCTGGATGAAAACCTAGTGTCGTTAAATGTAAAATTATACGACATGAACTTTGATCACATACTAGACGTGATGTGGGAAAGTATATCACAAATTGTATTCAAATTAAGTGGCATTGCCATAGAAGTGAGTTTCACGTTGTATTCGTATTATAAAATCTATTTTTAAAAACAGACGCTTAGCCTAATAGAAAATTTTTAATTTTCAGAACAAACAACCACCTGAGTATTTCTCCAATTTACAAGAATGTTTGCATATATTACTGCAATACTTTAAAATCCAAGATAAAATTACTCAACTAAAATATAATAAATTGCAAGATATTTTATCCAAAAGCGAAAGAATTTTAACTCTTTATGGAATGAAGACATCAGATCTCGTTCACTTGTATTATTTGGAACGATTGGACGAACAGGACCAGTTAGAAACGCCAGAAAATGGTTTGCTGACTGTGCAAGTGCAAACGAATCACAATAAATTATTCGTTGAAATATTAAACGCTTCCAACATAATTCCTATGGATTCAAATGGTAGATTGGTGACGTTTAAACTTGTTAAAGAAAATACTCAAAGTATAATTAGGAAATTAATTTACAGGTCAAAGTGATCCGTTTGTCTGTTTTGAGTTGATACCTCAGCCAGAATTTGCTTATTATAGCAATAAGACGAAAGTAGTCAAGAAAACCTTGTATCCGCGATTCGATGAAAAATTTACCATGCAAGTTTATCAATAATTAGAATTTAGATTTTTAGTTGTGAAAAATAATTCCATTAATTTTTTCTGCATATAGAGCACTTACTAAATCTCAATCCGAGATAGAAGATGCACTACTGAAGTTCACAGTTTGTGATTTCGATCTAATTGGAAAGAATAGATATATGGCTGATGCGTTCATGCGTTTAAGTGACGCCACCAAGTCATCGACCAATTTCCCAAGAATGACAAATTTGAAACTCAGTTGTCCCAAAAACTTTGGTATTACATTTCGATGTATTATTTGTAATATAATAAATGAAAATAATTCACTGATTCATTATTTTATGTTTATTTTCACAGATAGTGACATTTTACAAGCGTTGAAATATAGAAAAAGTGATAAACATGCAAAGGAATTAGTCAAGAATGAAGAAGCCAAAATGAAATGTACTCAGTAGTTATAACTTTTCTTTCAATTTTAAACATTTTGTTGTGATGTTATTTTAATATTTTGTGTTGATTTTGTATTTCTTTATCAATAAAATATGCCAGTAATTATTTTGTAATGTTATCAAAAAATATCACGCATTTATTCGAGCGAAAGTATAACGCACTCGTGCGTATTAAAGTATCCCTGAAATTATAAAACGAAAAATAATTCGGAGATAAAATTAACAATACTGATGTTATGTTGAATAAATCGAAAGTTTAATTGGATGTGAAAAATATGCATGTACCGAATTAATGTACCTACTCGTATGAGTTGGGAATTTCATAACTTCTTAATTGCCTTAAATAAGATAATTAGGCCACCTACATCACATCACTTTTCAGAAATACCATTCAATTGAAAGAACGATTATAAATTATGCGCGATTAAACATTTCATCGATCACTAAGTGTATGTAATTAGTGGATATATCATGACTTCTTAATTAGACTATTATTCATATAGTAGTTTTGTCGGTAACTGTTGATAGTGCAGAATTTGAATGTGATTGTATTGAGAATTAGGTGTTGATCACTTGATCTTAGTCCACTTGATAACGATAGCAATTTTTGTTTTTGATTGCAAATTAGTAGCATTTGTTTATGTAATGTGATACTAACTAAAAATTGATGATTGCATGGAACATTAATGTAAACAAATGCTACAAAATTGTAATCAAACATAAAAATTCTTATCAGGTAGACTACCTAGGTAAGTTAATTAAATACTTCATATCTCTGAAGAAGATTTCACGAAAGAAACCCAGAGATTTGTTTATGCAACGAAATCGATCACGCTTAAATTATTTTTCCACGACAAACAAAATAATCAAATCTGCTTGCTGGCTAAAACTAACCTTGGATTTTTTATAAACCCTTTTAAATTCATGTTGTTTTGAAAATGTTTATAAACTGTCTCATTCTTCCAACAAAGATTTTAAAATTCGATAATATGTTGGAATGTGCTACGACACGAGATAATTATGAAAGTAGCTACGAACACGAGGTAAACATTCTACGATATATTTGGAAATGGAAAATAATTTTCCTCGTCATTTCTAAAATCCTGGACATTAGGTTGTTTACTCTACGGCGGTGAACCAGTTAGAACAAACGTTCGGTTTGACGAATTGCAGACGACCTTGCATCTCTTGGTTCTCGTTGGGAATTGTACATTAGAACACACGTTTCGATGTAGCGAACGCGGGCAAAATCTATGAAGGATATCGCGGCCCAATCGCGGTCCATCTTCAGCTTCATTAACGCGTTTCGTGTGTACACGTTTAGTGTGTGAATGTATATACATGTCAGTGGTTCATATCAGTCGTGTGTATTTACAAATAAAACGTTCTTATTATGACTAAAAAAGTTTAATTGTTCGAATTACCTACTCTTGTTTTTTCAACTTAAAACAAAATGGCCGAAATAGAAAAAGAAAACTATGCGAAGTTTTACGAAAAAACTCAACAGGATGCTCAGCAATTAATTACAACAGAACGTTCGAAGTAAGTGAATATCTGAATAATTTTATTACTTGGTTCAATTTGTGTATGCAAATCGTGGTTAGCCTTTTATTATTTTTGGCAGTTGATAAAGATATTTTGGTAATAATGGATAAATAAGCGCCGAGTTTAAAATAACTGAAAAATCAGAAATATTTTCAGATGTTTTTCTTTGTGAATTGAACACTGTGCAGATGCTCGTTAAGAATTTTATATTTGCGGAGAATTTAACAAACACGAATAAAATCATTTAGCATCAAGGTGTTTTTATACTACAAATATGCATTTGATATTCTCCAGTTCAAATCGATATGTCGATAGCCTTCGTTGGTATCGTGACAGTTGAATTTTCGAGGACAATTTATACGTATTGTAGCACTAGGGGACCAAAGGCCAGAAAAATAGCTGAATAGTAGTCCATTAATGAATTTACTTCGAGATCGTGAATGTCATATAAGTTGAGCATATTTTTCAGGTTCATTACACCCTCCTCCTGCCCTTCTCAAATCATTCAAGTACCACGAATTGAAATTGTGATTTGTAGAGGAAATTAATAAGTTATCGATAATGTATGATTTACGCTTTATTAAGAAATTCATCACATTTCACAGCTTAAAATGAAAAACGTAAAGTTGAGTGATATTTTTATGCTGCAGCAGAAAAGTTGTGATATTTTTAGATCAATATTTTCTCGTTTCAAACATTAATTCTGTAAAATTCGATTTTTTTATTTAAATACGTAATTAAGTGAGGTATCCATGACACACAAAAAATGTAGTAAACAATAAAGAATTTAAAATGACCGTTAGATGCTATTCTTTGTCCTCAGACTAACCTCAATAAACCACGCAAAAGCTTTTTCAATACACAAAAGCTTATTAATATGATTTCAAAAGTAATTATATTAGATTTGCGTTTAATAAAACCGGTTTCCATAACTTTATAGGCTTATCTGCACAAAATTGGCACGTTTTTGTTTTGTTCATCAGACTATATAAAATTAAATGTACCATACCTATCTCATTTTTAGCTTCGATAAGTTACTTAAGAAATTTATTTTGTTTACGTGTTAATTTGTGCATTATAAAAGAAGACGAAGTTGAAAGATTTTTTCATTTTGTGAGCAAAACATACAGCACCTATCATTTCGACGATTACCTACCAATTAAAAGTAGGTATCATCTATCAAAATAAGTTCTTAACATCGATTTGTTATTAAATCGATGCTGCGTACTTTGTATAATTACATCGTGTACTTTCCTTGAATCATACCTATTGTTATAGTTAAACAGCAACAAACGTGGGAAAAGGGTACACGAACGAAAATATGAATTTTAAATACCACTATGATTTAAGCATGGTAAATTGATTACAAGACAACACATCTACAAACATAATTAACTACCAGTTAATTACAAGCATTACATAATGACGGAAACTTCTACCTAGGAAATAAGCCTCTAAAGGTCGCTATTTTTAATTTTTTCGGCCAAATAACAGCAAAACGAGAAGGGGAAATTAATACGAGTTTATTTGATAATTGCGCGCTAATTTTGGTATCTCTTATCTCGACGATTAACAAAGGGTGAAAGTCAAGGTAGAGGTTTGATATGATTGGTATTCAAACGTAACATTTTATTGGCAACTTTTCAGGTCATTGAAAAATGCGAAGATAAGTTTAACACGAAATTAGCTATTAATTGGGAAGTAATACGGGGAAAAAATTCTGATATAAATATGACGTCGTGGCAATCGACGTCTACTTTTACTTTTACTAAACGCCGAGAGATTTTATGGACGAGTTGGAACTACTTTAGTAAATCATTGAAAGAACTTCACCGGTCGCCGAGTATCAAAGTTCTAGCATATGGTTGCTGTGCAACTTACTGCGTAATTTTATAAACTGGTTTTGTGGTTTAATCCAGTGGGATTAACAAAATGTAGAGGAATTTTGTGTAGGTAACTAGGTACGACTACGGTATTGTGAGTTAACATCAAATCACGTTTAAAAATGATATAAATATGTGAATTGTACGCATATACGTATAAAAAATACCCCACACAACCTATCACGTTTCCTTTTTTCGTACGGAATTTTCATGTTGTTTGATTGCTTTTTGATATCGACTAGAAACGTAGTTCTTGATCGTATTATATTTCACATGCTTATAAATTAAACCAGCGAATTGAATAATGAACCGTTTAAAAAGCAATTAAAATTTTTCAAAAGCAAAATTGTTTTTTTGACTTTACAAGCATTAAAGAATTCATCGATATCAATTCATCTTATCGTGAATCATTAATTTATACTCGTACTTTCGAATAAACACGAAAAAAACTTTACTCGAGGTAGCTATTTTTTTCAATTTTTTATTGTAAAAATCATCAAAATTATACTATTTGAGTCTAGTCGGACGCCCCGGATTCGTATGCTGTTTTTTTACAAGTCCTTAATTAAGTTTTATTTTAATAAAATTTATAGAGCTAAGAGTTAGAACTGAACTGCGTGATGCTTATTGGTAATTTGGTATGTTAAATCACTTTCAATTAAGTAAAAACTTATTTTAAATTTAAAACATGAAAGGTACATGCTTCTAATCCAAAAGCATCGAAATTTCAATAATTCATCTGATTTGAAGATCTGATCATATGACTTAGTTACCTAAACTTATCAAAGTAATTTTGACAAAATCTTTCATTTTAATTTTATTGTTTTATAATGAATTATAAATGTGTAAGATAAACTGTCAACAACACTCTTTAATAAAGACCGCTCTACCGTATTTAAAAGTAATAGAGCAAAGTGAAGCCAACATATTTCTAGGGGCTCAAGCATAGAAAGGGCTCTGCGCAATGCGCGAGTTTGATGGTGTTAGTGTGCTTACGTTAACGTTCGGTAGTGTGTTTGTGGTTTTTTCCCTTCACCAATTCTGTCTCTTGCGCGCGCATTACTTTCATCCTTCTGTGCTTAGACCCCTAGAATTATGTTGGCTTCACTTTAGCTCTATTACGGTAAAACGGTCCATATTGTTATTGTCTAAGAAGACTCCCGATAACATCCGAAGTACTCCGGACAGGAATTTGTTTCAAAAGTTTTTCTCTAAAATTATCCCAAACTGCACAAAAATTGCTCCAAAAGTAATATTTCACAAAGGTTGGGTTTAATTCAATATTTCACTACCTATCGAAAAAAACTAATGTCATATGTCCACAGGCAACTGGACGAAGATGAATTTTTCGAAAACTTTCGCACACAGGTGACCTCCGCGGATGAAAAAAAAGCAGCAGCGATTCAAGAAAATATAAAAGAACGTGCTCAATATCAACAACAAGAAGATAGCACCGAAGATGAAGCTGCTGGATCGGATTCTCAATCCATACAAGCTACGACTGAATACAACGTAAGAATCATTTTCTAGTTCTTCGAATTTTACACAAAAAATTAGTGTTTCCTCGCATCCGTGTACGAATACGAATTACGAACGTAACACGTGAGATTATGATCATTTTGATTTCTTAGAGAACTTGAAATCACAACGATAAGAAATCATCGCATTAATAGTATCTATGATTCATCTAAAATACAGCCAAGTTTTTACGTGACATATTCGCTAATATCGTAAAAAGTAAACAAACATTAGATAAAAACGCTCATAATCGTAATTTTATTACTTCACGAAAAGCAGACGGCATTAACAATGTGAAAGAAATAAAAATTTTTGCCATATTTTTGCGTCATTTGGTCGTAGGGGAAATACGAGTAAAAACGGGAATACTCTTGTCTAATGAAACCGGTTGATTCAGCGACCGGTTAAAATTTAGGTATTTTTAGCAACGATGTTTTTCCATTATTTGGTAAAAATATTACAATCTCGGAAATTCAATAGGAATCGCGTACTTTCGTATTTATTTCCCGGATCACACGTCATAACCTGTTCTCACGGTTTGGTGAATTTCCCCAGTTCAATGTATGGTCTTTTTTTTGTTCTATAGTTACTGGAAGGGATGAACGAGATGGTTCGTTGGTTAAATGTAATTTTCACATTTAATGCGTGGTTAGTGTTATGCGTGGGTTTGCATTGTGTTAATGGTGTAGTGCATAATGACTTTAGATGTATTAGAAATTCCTCTGGAGAAGTTCGCCGATAATGTTTTGGGTAGTAAAACTTATCGCAAGACTTCCATCAATGTTCCTATTCAACGAGTTGACTTATCGGTAAATATATTGGTTGCATTTCGAGTACGCGTTGTAAGGTCAAGTTCATCTATCGATTGATTCGCCATTGCTTGATTCATTTGCTACCATAATTTTCATTACGTAATTTGAATTAGCATTGTAATTATTTCAAGTGCACCTGGAGAGTCGCACACAGAGAAATGATTTGTTTACGTTACCACGACAATGAAAAGATCGATTTTTTCAATGTGGATTTCCGGTGTTTACGTTTCCTTTGTAATTCGGTCATTGGTCAAGACTCAGATACATTTACTTTTTGTAAGAACAATTGTTTCGGTTTCGCTGAGCTCATTATCTATCTATTGATAGGTCCTAATGAAGTCGACGATGCCGGTATAAGAACCGGTCGAAGTGGTTCAGCTGGCCTGAAGCAATTTTGGACACGTTTGTTTTTATTCTGTTATCGTGTTCGTATTGCTAACCACATTATCATTTAGAAAGGTAAATTCATAGCGTCCAAAAGTTCATATTTGACAGTCGCGAATCTTGATTTTCGGGGTCATCGCCTTCGTCGCAGTTGAAAGTGTCGAAACATAGTTTGCCATTTCTGTACTTCGTAGATAGTTAAATTTTATTAGTTTATTGGCAATAAATTGCAATAGTAAGAAGAAATGAAATTATGACGAATAATGACGCTGGTGTCCAAATTTCAACTCCCATCGTTTCGATTTCGAAGGAAACTCGACGTATTTATAGTTTATCGACACCGCAGTTGTTCTGGTTTTGTTCTCATTTATTTGTGTATCATCTTCATTTGTTGGAAGTGGTAAAAGTAATAGGTCAAGTACTCGCGACTGTTGCCATGAAAAATCTGTAACGGATATACTCGCCGGTAGATATCTTTCTGTTTTCGATTGATAAGAAAACTGCATAAACTATCAGTCTAATTTTGATGTATTAATATTTAACATTCACGCGTCCTATTCGCTTATCGTTACTTTGTAACGATAAAATAATCTCGGTGAGTTTTGAATTATGTGCAAAAATTTGAAAATGAGCAACTTCAGTTATGGTTCTCTCGACTAAAGTGATACGTTCATTTGGAAAATATGACTGATCGAAGTGAAGTAAGTGAATGCAAAATGAGATTTTGGTTTTAATAAATCGAAATTAAGTTGATTAAAAAACACCTTTTCGCATAAACAGAAATTAAGTTTTGTCTCCAAAGTCACCTTAGAACTTACAAAAACGCCCCAATTTGAGAATTTTGTTTGCAGTGCCGACAATTTAGCAAAATTTTGACGAAATTCGAGGATATGCGAAAAAAATTATCATTATAAACAGCGATGATAGAACAAAATGAGAAACGAAACGCGGAACGCAACAAAACGCATTTTTTTCAAAAAAAATTGCTGTAATGTTACGCGAAACGAAACGATTTTGTTTGAAAAAAGTAGCGGAATGTGGAACGAAACGAAACATTTCATTTCGTTTTCGTTATTGTTATTTTAAACTTTCAATTTGCGATTTCTCCGTTATCTTTCAACTGATATTTCCTAAAAAATCATGGTAGAAGGTTTACCACGTAGAAAAGTAACCACACATCAAAAGTTGATCTTTTTTTTGTTTGTTTTTTGTTTTGCAAGATGAATTTTGATAGATTTTGATGAATTTTTTGGAAAAAAAGAAATGATAAAAAACCAAACGAAATCATTTCAGCGAAGAAACGAAACGAAATTGAAAAACCCCATCGAAACGTTATGCGGAACGAAACAAAACGATTTCGTTCCATCACCCCTGGAGTTGTTATGAATTTTTTGAGGGAAAAAAACGAAATGATAAATACCGAAACGAAATAATTTCAGCAAAGAAACGAAACAAAATTGAAAAACCCCATCGAAACGTTATGCGGAACGAAACAAATTGATTTCGTTCCACCACCCCTGGAATTTTTGTGAAATTTTTGAGTGGAAAAAACGAAATGATAAATACCGAAATACCGAAACGAAATCATTTCAGCAAAGAAACGAAACGAAATTGAAAAACCCATGGAAACGTTATGTGAAACGAAACAAATTGATTTCGTTCCACCACCCCTGGAATTTCCGTGAATTTTTTGAGGGAAAAAACAAAATGATAAATACCGAAATACCGAAACGAAATCATTTCAGCAAAGAAACGAAACGAAATTGAAAAACCCCATGGAAACGTTATGTGAAACGAAACAAATTGATTTCGTTCCACCACCCCTGGAATTTCCGTGAATTTTTTGAGGGAAAAAAACGAAATGATAAATACCGAAATACCGAAACGAAATCATTTCAGCAAAGAAACGAAACGAAATTGAAAAACCCCATGGAAACGTTATGTGAAATGAAACAAATTGATTTCGTTCCACCACCCCTGGAATTTTCGTGAAATTTTTGAGTGAAAAAAACGAAACGATGAATACCGAAACGGAATCATTTCAGTGAGGAAACGAAACAAGATTGTAAAACCCCATCGAAACGTTATGCGGAACGAAACGAAATGATTTCGTTCCACCACTCCTGGTTATAAAAAATCTTTTTCATTCAATTTTTAATGATTTTGAGACTTGCAAAAAAGCCTCGATGTAAATATCATGTACAGATTTGTTTCGTTTTACCTACATAACTAAAGTATGAAATTGATAAGAACGGCCATTTTATGTAAAACTCTCATGATAAACATTCCAAGTAAACTCTACATCCGCTCCTGGTTTCGGTTGAAAACTGAAAATAATCACGCGTAGTCTTGCAATATTGAAATATCTTCAACAAACTACACGAATAATGCAGCAGACGAACAAGCATCACGACGAGAGGACCCCTCCGCTAGATAATTTTTTCTAGAAGGGATTTTTTCGCGTGAATTTAAATCTCGTGGTGATTCTAAAATTAGACTAGGTAACTGACCATGCACTCAGATGGTTTTAATAGGTCACTTGATGAGTTTCTCTCGCTTTGCTGTCGTATTTTTCACGTTTCTTCTTGCTCAAAACTGTACACGAATTTTCGTACGCATCTTAGTTTCGAATACGCGATGAGCGTCGGAGCCGCTTGTGATATATTGTAATTTACACGTTTGTGGGTGTCATGTCGAGTGATTCTGGTCCTTCTAGGATTCGAAACGCGTTCAAGGGTGTTAACAAAGAGGAGCTTTTAAGACAAAGGACGATTTGTTTGCAGTCGATTACCGTAAGTTACGTGTGTGTAATTATCGTGCGCGATATATAATCAAAAAAATTCGCCGGCTAGGAAACTCGCGTGAAGCGGATTATATAATGGAATGCGTAAAATTATTAATTGCTCCGGTGACCTTAAAATATATTCAAGTTCCTGCGATGTAATATCTCGAGATAATCGGTCTAACGATGGTCGCGAAACGATGAAAATCTACGCCATCGAATATTGATGAAACTGTAGCGACATTAAATAGAAATGTTTGCTTAAAATTCATACCGTCGATTAAAAAAGGCATTAATTTATATGCTAATTTTATAGCACATCGTTTCAAGAACAGCTTTCGTTTACATAATATCTTCTTTTTTTCAATCAATAAAACGTACATTAGCAGCGGATTATGTCGTTGGAATATTCCTATTCTTTTTTTTTTTTTTAGACTGAAGATTTGTTTTGCGATGTTTACTATCAATGTACACATCTGGTCGGCAAAGATGCAACTGAAGGTTTCAAGAAAGATGTTATACTTACCTATTTGAAAAATGTTTTCGAATTCGATGACGCCAAATGTAAATCGCTCATTGATAGCGTTAAAAGTAAACAAGTAAGTGTGATTATACATGTAATTGATTAGTTATCGATTATTTTTTCAAATATGTGCTTAACATGTTTACCAAGTTATGCAGTCTTTGGTGAAAGAATTTACTCGTGATTGATCGAAAATTAGGAATTACCGAACTAGGTGTTTCGAGTAATCCAACGAAATCGCGATTTTAATTAAATTTCATTGCGAGAATTATAATCATCAAATGATAATTTTTTGTTTTTATAATTCATTTCTCGTGAAATCAAAGTAAACTCAACAAACTCAAGGATATTGTATAATCATTAAACAACCGTAACAAAAAGAAATTACCGATACGAATTAAGCATCGAAAATATATTTAAATATTAGCGATAACATTTTAACATTTTCAAATTAAAAACCGTTAATAAAGCATGGTGCTTCATACAAAATGGCGTCTTCATTACGAAGATCAAACCTTTGGGGGGTGGTTACGTTGGGGTGTCTATTATGAAACTTGAAATAACTTGAGGAGAGAAATTTAGGGATAAAGTTATTAGAAATTAAACGAGAAACATTTTTTGTGAGAATAGCTTTTTTATATATCATTAAATTTCCACACAAATTCGTCATATTTTTAGCATCGTAAATAAAATCACTCATAGGGGCGTTTTTGTATGACTTGGGGCGATTTGGGACAAAATTTTTTGAAACAAAAGTTGTTGGAAATTAAACGAGAAACATTTTTTTTAAGAATAGTTTTTTTATATATTATTAAATTTTGACACAAATTCGCCACATTTTTAGCATCATAAATAAAATCACCCATATAGGGGCGTTTTTGTATGAGCTGGGGCGATTTGAGACAAAATTTTTTGAAACAAAAGTTGTTGGAAATTAAACGAGAAACATTTTTTTTTAAGAATAGTTTTTTTATATATTATTAAGTTTCCACACAAATTCGCCATATTTTTAGCATTGTAAATAAAATCACCCTTAGGGGCGTTTTTGTATGATCTGGGGCGATTTGAGACAAAATTTTTTGAAACAAAAGTTGTTGGAAATCAAACGAGGAACATTTTTGTCACGAATATTTTTTCGTATCTCGTCAAATTTCGCTATATTTTTGAAATCGCGAACAAAATTCATCGATGGGGCGTCTTTGAGAAGCTTGGGGTGACTTGAGAGAAGAACTTTCAAAACAAAAATTGTTGGAAATTGATTAAAGAATATTTTTTGGTGAAACAATTTTTTCATATATTTTTAAATTTCACAACAATTTCACCATGTTGCCTACGCCGCGAAAAAAATTCGAGCGTTTTGTAGAATTTGAGACAAATGGAGTGAAAAATTTTTGAAATGAAAGTTGTTGCAAACGTGGAGAATATTTTGTTTCTCGCGACTTTTTTTGTGCCTCTTTAAATTTTGTCGTAATTTGATTTTTTTGGCGTGCAATAAGGTCAAGATCGTGGTAAAATTTATGATCCTACGATTTACAAAAAATGTTTCATATGAGTTGTTAATCCTTGGGAATTACACGAACAATGAAAATTAGCGGAAATATGAATCTCTCTAGTTCGCTTGTGCCTTGTGTCTATGACAGTTCATTGACTACGGATGATAAAAATGGTGACATTTTTTCATTTTAATACATTTAAACAGGATATTTCCTTTTTTCGCGATTTGCGTAATTTTACGAATTTATGGAAATTTTTGAAAATTAGGCTATTTGTTGAGAAAAAAGATGTTTTTCAATTGGACGAAGTTTGTTTTGAAATTTTGTTTTTAATTCACGGAATTTCCTGAAAATAACTGTTATATCGAGGGTACGCTTGTATGCATGTGACCCCCCCCCCCGGCAGTCTACCAAACCCCCTACTCGATTTTATTCCTCATTCACATTACAAACTAGGCGAATTAGGGTTTTTTTGGGGGCAAAATTCCCGAACAGCGTTTCATTGCTTTTAAGTGTACTTTGGGGTCCCTTTGTATAAAAAAACAATACTCCAAACAAGAAATAATCTACATAAAATTCTCTAAAAAATGATACTGAATTTCTGACAAAAGTGGAAACAAACCTCTCGTAGGAAGGAGAAGGAGACTTATCGGAAAGGATAATACCACCATTTTGGAGCTTTGCATTTCGAGGTAGGCAACATGAAGAAAGTTATTCATTCATTCGCAAGAAAAATACCACGAGCATCGATTACAAAGAATTATTTAAATCATTTTTCCTTTGTCTTGAACGGTGACTTTGATTATTACGTTGATTGTAGGAAAATTATATTTACGTCATGGAGTACACGAATGATAAATTTATTTGCAGAAAATAGCAACAGAATGAAATCACGACGGTAACTCTTTTTTAAAACCGCATTCACTATGCGAAACACGTTTTCAATGTATCGAACCCAGATTAGGAAATTGTCTGTTTGAAAACGTGTGTTTAGAGGCGGATTAATGATGGTAAACCGCGTATCTACGTACTATATTTAGTGTGACTCATCGCTATTCCAGTACACCGGTACATATTCCGAAAAAATACAACGTACGTCTCACTACTCGAATATTGTAGTTTTACGAAAAAAAATGTTCATCGCTGTCTAGCTGGCGTATAATTGAAGTAGAGGACGAGGGAAGTAGAAATGCGATGCTATTAAATGTAATTACCTGTGCTGAATATCGGGTGGGAATTACATTAGCTGGATTTTACGTTTATGGGTAATAGGTGGAAATGAGAGAACAATGGGAAATAATGACCACATTCGCGTGATAAAGACTGCCGCAGAGATGAGGGGTTGTAATTTGCAAACGAGTGACTTGGGTTTATCTTCATATTCCATGGTGTGATTTCAGGTTCCCAAAATGGTACTGAAAGTGGATGTCGTCGAAGCTAAAGATCTTACTCCCAAGGATGCGAATGGTGAGTACATCGCAGACGAAACGAATCCCGTCGAAGGTCTTGAACCGACATAATGATCTATGCGATTTTAGGTCTCAGTGATCCGTATTGCGCCTTGTGGATTTCATCGTCGCAAACCAACCGTTTTACTACATCGGTTAAAAAAGAAACCTTGAAGCCAGTTTGGGAGGAAAAATTTCAATTGTGAGTTAATTTTACGTAAATTTTCGTCGTATTGATGATAATCGTGTTAATGCTTTTTTTAAACATTTTTTTCCGTTTTAACGACAATATTTCGCTAATGTTTGCAAATTTTTTACAGACCTGTGTCATCGCCCACTCAAGATGTGTTACATTTTGAAGTATGGTGAGTACATTTCGCAGAAAATTTAGTCACAAGGTTATTTTTTATTTTCTTCGTGGAATTTTTCGTTCAAAAATTCAAATTACATCGTGATTTATCGTTGATCGTGAATAATTCTGTATTTTTTTTTCTAAATGGAATTCAAACTTTAAGTAAGGAATATTTACATAAACGTGGTATATTTTTACAGGGATTTTGATGCGGCTGAAACAATCAAAGAAAAAGTAACTAAAATATCGGATGTCAAAGGCTTCCGAGGTTTTACAAAATTCGCAAAAGAAGTTGCTCAAACTATTTCCAGTGGTAAGCACGATAACGAGCTCATTGGATCTGCTCAAATAACATTAAAAGTAAGTCATCTCGGAGAATATTGAATGCAAGATATTATATGATTTGTATATTTACGTACTTTTTCTATAGAACATACCAGCCACTGGGCAAATGGCTTGGTTTAAATTGCAAAAGCGAAGTAAAAGCGTCAGCAAAGGGATGATTTTACTTAAGATGATGTTCGGTTCTGAAAAAGACGAATTTGTCGCTCTCGAAGAACACAGATATCTCATCAAGACGTTGTTACAGCATCAAATTAAACAAGAAGGGGTAAGGAAATATAATGTGAACTTTTGGTTTATCCTCACGAGGAAGGTACTTCTATGCCCCCACGTACTCCTTTCAGACTCGGCCTCTGAGGTCTTCCTCGAACACCTGAGAGTAATGAACGAATCGCTATTCCTGTGGTAATGAGGGTGAAATATTTAATTCAAACTTGATGAAAGCAAAACTTTATCGTGGTATAAAAGACGTATATTCGTAAAACAAGTATTGATAAGAGTCAAAAATTGACCCCTCTGGTATCGTAGTTTTTACACACAGTGGATGAACTGACGTCACACCCTCACGAGATACGTGAATCTCTCTGGTGTGAAGGGGAAGGGATGTAGGTTCCGGGAAACGAGTAGTGATACCCAACTATTCCTATTAACCTACCTAGATTTCTGTAAAAATATGCAAAATAGCGATATCTCGTAGTTTTACGTTTAGTAAGAAAAAGTGAAATAGGGAATACTCGCAATTTAGCTGATAAATGGATTAAAGCTATTTGACCAAGGAGTGCAGAGATAGTTAATCAGTAGATCAACCTTTTATAAGTACCATTGCGCAACACACTTTACTAGCGAGTAGTAGAAATAGTATAGTTTCGCTTACGTCACGTAGCAGTAGATCGATCGATTATAAGTACCATTGCGTGACACACTTTACTAGCGAGTAGTAGAAATGGTATAGTTTCGCTCGCTTCGCAAACGGTCAATCGATCGATCCCCGCCTGTGCCGAAAATTTTTTTTGTGTTTTGTGTTATTATGACCCGTTACATCGTATCTCTTCAAATTTTCGAAATATCATGAAAAACCTTGTTTCGGGGAGTTAGACGCTCTGCAAAAAAATTCAGAACTATGAAAAAAGCATTCAACGTTCACAATTCCTTTTTCTATTTCGGTATTTTTTTTTTAAATTCCACCTGCATTGTTACACTAATGACACGTGTCATTTACAGTTCGATTTAACCACGTGGAACGGAGTATTCAGCGCCGAAGGTGAATTGATCCTAAGGCAGCATTTAGCCCAATGTAATTTAGGCGCTACCGACGACCTGATCGCTAAATGGGTAGAATATGTAAATGTACATCAAAATAAACCAATGAATTTTGGTATCCTCGCTAATATCCTGAGTTTATTAATGACGTCGATGAAAAATGGTCTACTTACTGAAGATGAGGTTCGTCATTTCACAAGTGCGAAATATGTATTCGGGAAAATTTTATAATTTTGTTTTCATCACTTAGGTAAAACATTTCTGGAACTCCGCCAGGAAAATTTTACCGTCTTGTTATAACAACATAAGAAAAATTCGTAAGACTGCACCCGATGATAAGAAGATTTTGGCGCAGTTGGATGCAATTTTAAGGTAAATGAAAAATGGTTATTTTTAGTGTATTTATTCGCGCATATTTTAACGATTTTGTTATACTTTAGTATAATTCAAGATCTCGCTAGTTGTACTATTCCCTCTGATGTTAATTTATTCCCATCGGAATCCTACGGTTGGGTAGCTACGATTGATAACTTAACCGTGAAATCGGTTTTACACGAAGCTGTGGTTCATGGAGCCTGTGACTGGTAGGATTAATGTACATGAGGTAAGATAACAGTTTGGATGGAGATATATGGAATTCATCGTAGGTTTGAATATTTGGTGAGCCATAATCACCCTGAAAACGATACAGAAGAAGCGAAGCTGAAATACTTGGTCAAAGTTACTCAACTAATTAGCTTAGATCTCGATGGTGCGAAGAAATTCCACGAAATGTTATTCAAAGAGTACGCCATTTTGTTTTCACGTTCATCGAAATATTTAAATAATTTAATATCGATTAATTCCACAGGAGACTGAATTTCCCTTATGCGAAAACACTATTTGCCGTTTATCAAGCCAATGTAAGTTATTGAGGATTTAGAAGAACTACGGAAATTACAAGTATTCTTTTTGTAGGTCGCAGAAATGGTGGGTAAAGTTGTATCGGATATGTGCATGATGATGAAACCGCTGGATTTCGAGAAACGCAACGACAAAGATGCAAATAACGATCCGCTTTCGATGGGCACAACAATGTTTGAATTGTTCCTCACGCTGCAGGGAATTGTCAACACAGGGGCTGCTCTTTTCGATAACGACGATGCTTTCGAGTCATTCCCATTGCGACAATTTTACTCGTGGTTTTTCCCGGGCGTCGTCAGGTGGTTGGATATCGCGGCTTTTAAGGCTTTGCAAAGAATAGACAAAGCCGTCGAATTGGATGATTTCGTGCCGGTTGATTCAACCGTACAATACAGCAGTTCCGCTATCGATACGATGGCTATTTTTCATCAGGTATTTTTAATCTATGCTTTATAAACGATGAAGACTCTAATTCCGGTGCATTCCAGGTGAAAACATTCTGGGAGCAGTTAGCATGGCCGGATGTTGAAGGCTCGTATACATTCATGGCCAAAATTATCGACGTAAGTGGATCCTATCTAAATTAAGCGTGAAGTATTTCCAAACCTATGAAATAATCATTTTCACAGGACATCTGTAAATCTTCGGTACATTACGCTGATCGAGTAGCTGCCAAAGTTGATGGCATGGGAGAGACGCAGAACGCGTATGAAACGAAATTCGAAGTCACCAACGAAGTACGCGCTACTTGATTATTTAGGAAAAAAATCATTTTGTATAAAATATCGATATTTTAGTGGTGCGTCGCTATCAACAACATCGATTACATTCACTACAGCATCCATCCATTTGTCAAAGGATTAGGTCTCGACAAGTTACTAAATTCGTTATCAGATTTTAAAAGTTCAACAACAGCTGAACACTGCAGACAAACCCTAGAACTAGTGATGGCCAACGCTGTTGAAAACGTCGGCCATAAAATATCCGAATTATCGGAAACATTATCGAAAAAAGTAAATTCATCGCCTGATAATGTATTCCTATTTGCATTCTTATAAACGAAAATTACTTCTATAGATGGAACCGTCTATGACGAGATTCCTTCAAGAAGGAGCCGAATTGTTGCATCAACAATGCAACGTCATCGATCGTTTGATGTCGTATTTAGATGAAAATTTGACAACGTTGAATTCCAAACTGAATCCGGATAATTTTAATCGTATTTTAGATGTAATTTGGGAAAGAATCTCAAACGTATTATTCGCCTTAGTTCAAAACAGCATCGAGGTAAATTATATTCAAAAATATATTTATTTCATTTCGTAAACATAAACGTAATTTTTCATTACAGAAAAGACGACCGCCATCTTATTTCTCTAATTTACGAGAAACGCTTCATATATTAATAGGATTTTTCAAAATCGACGAAAAAGTTACTCAAGATGAGAATAAAAAATTACACGATATTTTAGCCAAAGTCGAAAGAGTGTTGACTATTTATGGTATGGAAACACCTGAATTAATACATCAATATTACTTAGAAAGATTAGGAGAACAAGAACAATTGGAGAAAACCGAAGACGGCATGATGACTGTTCAAGTACAAATGGACAATAATAAATTACTCATTGAAATTTTAAACGCTTCTAATCTTCGATCGATGGATTCAAATGGTAAAAAAAGAAACCCAGATGTATAAATTTTTTAAGAACAATCAATAATACTTATCGAATTTATTTCTAGGTCAAAGCGATCCATTCGTTAGCATAAGATTAATACCAAAACATAAATTCTCCAATCATAAATACAAAACAAAAGTACATAAGAAAACTTTATTCCCCTTGTTCGAAGAAAAATTCTCGATGTAAGTTCAATTAAATACGCAAATTGAATATTTTATCGTATTATCGAGTCAACTATAATTTTTTTTTCATTTTAGAAATCTCTCAAATGATCAATCCATGATACAAGATGCTTTAGTGATGTTTGTGATCAAAGATCAAGATCTTTTCGGTGCAACGAACGACTACATGGCGGAGGCATTTGTACCCTTAAAAGATGCCGATAAAGTCGAACCTAATAAATATCCAAAAATGAGAAATTTGAAATTAAGTCGTCCTAAAAATAATGGTATGTAATGTCGTAATGAAAGGTTACCCGAAAAAGCAATGTAATTTATGTTGTGTTGTTTTACAGATAGCGATATCATAAAAGCGTTGGATTACAGAAGTGGCGATAAATTGGCTCGGGACTTCGTTAAAAAACAAAAAGCTCGAATGGAAGTTCCTCATTAAAATTTTTTGAATTTTTCAAATGACCATATTTAGGTTAAGTTTTTTACTGTAATGTTTCGTATAAATCGAAAATTTATTTTATCATGTTAATGATTTTAATAAAATATGAATTATAAATTTTTATGTTTTTTTTTTTTATATAGATAAAATGACCGAGATGACTCGTACTTGAAATTGATGAAGTTTAATTTTGATTCAGTTTTATTTTAAAAAATTACTCCATTTTTAGTTTTATCAAAGCGCCGATTTTGTAGATGATCAGTTTTTTCTCGATGTGACAGTTTGGTAAAAAATACAATATTTTTAAAATTTACATCAAACCAAAGGTCGCTGGAGATTTACCAAAAATTCTTCAAAAGTTTAAAAAGACTTTGAAAACATTGAAAGATTATTGCAACATGGCGTATAATAATTAGTAGATCATTGTACTTATACAAATAATTATAAATATGTGATCACGTTTTATTCAATGTTTTGTTTCTTACTGAATGAAATAATAAATAAATCAAAATGAAGTAATTACGGAAATAAATATTTAATAAAGTAATCAGTGAATTAAAAATGAAAATTTAAGAAAAATCCAACAACTTTCAAACAATATCGATAATTTTGCGATGGTTTCGCAGACTATCGATAATCTAAAAAAAAACTACCGAAAGCGCTATCGATAATATTCCCTCCTATTCTCGTTCCTTGCTGTTGCTAGTTCTCACTTCCATGCCCGTCTTCCGATGGTTCGTTGTGGGAGGACGAGCGGATCGAGCTCACTGAAAAGCCACCAATCAGAAACAAGTTAGGTCTTATCAGTATCACTCCGATTATTTCGTTCTTTACATTTTTGCCGGGAATTTTATTACGAAGATATATTCAATAATTTTTTGAAAACATGGATTCAGATCACAATTATTGCATCTTAAATCATTCTCATATTGTTCTCAATACCTAATTAACAGTAGTGTAAGATTACACCAGATCATACAACTTGAAATGCCTCATTTCGAATAAGAAAATAGATAAATTACACGAACACAAGAAAGCGCAATAAAAAATAACTTCAACGATGCTGAACAGTACTATGGTATTTTATACTTCTATACCTTCTCCTTCAGTTTTATTACGTAGAAACCGAATATCTATATGGGCATACCCTCGATGGTCTGCTTTGAGGCTGCATGCAATCAATAAAAATGGTAATCCAGTATTTTTGGCTGGTGTGTAATAATTTTTCTCAATCATCCTTTTTAGCGTTTCTTCAGTATTATCTTTAGTGCTTTCTTCAAAAATAAAACATTTACCATCGGCTTCTATATACATATCGTATATTCTCACACTTCTTAGGTCTTCATTCTTTTGTACAGTCTCTGGAATTTTCTCTTGGGTTTTTATAATAAAATGTTCCACAAATATGTGATATAAAAATTTTTCAAACCATGATTCGTTGACTTCTTGTTTTTTCTTTGTACTTAGCATTGTATTAAGTAACGTCTTCACGTTTTTTAGTGCTACTTTACAAGATTCATCATCTGACAAGTTCATCTTCAAAAACTGGATAGCACACTCTCGCAAAGAAATTTGATTAAAATTGAAAGTACACGCGAAAGAAATTTCCAATTGTTTACCTAATTCGAGTTGAACTTCTAAATTAGGACATTTTACACATACTATTTGCCCTGGTTCTGCTGATACTACATCATTTTCTGCTGTGGTAATGCATAAATAGCCTTGTTGAAACAACAAGTTCAACATGGTGTTGTAATTTATCAATTCGAAACACGGATTACCAATATTCTCGAATTCGGACACATTGATCGATTCCATGTACTTCATCTGCACAGAACCACCGGTCATTAATTTCATCACTACTTTTCGCCATTCACAGAAGCGGAGTGCTCTCGACAGACCAACAGCAGCACCACTCTCTTTCCAGAATGCTTTCGGTTCAGCTTTGGATTCTATGAATTGTTTTACCGAGTACGAATTTAGAAGAGAAATGCTCCCCATTCTGTACCCATTATAAAATTGCTTGGCATAGTCTTTCCATTTTTTGACTTCATCTGGTATATGTTGGTTTTCCAATACATCTTTGAACTCTTCTAATGTGAATCCATAAAATTTAAAAAATGTCTCGTTATTTAGGATAGGAATAATTGTCAGATTGTTCAACGACGATGTTGTATAAGCTGTTATTGATGTCACTCCAGTGAAAATTCCGTAGCACCAATCAGCTCCGCTACCATGTTTAAGTGGAATTCCGATCATATCGGAATACAAATCAACGATTTCGTGTAATGTCCCTGAATCACAATGAAACATAGCTCTCGAGCTCAACCTATCGAATTCATCGACTAATAAGATGCATTTTTTTTTAAACTTATGATGTAAGATCACGCAATCAATTAGGAATTTTATCGCGCGCGCAATTTCACCGACATCCTTCTTTTTACATTCATCATTATCAAGCCAACTATTGAACTCTTTAGCATCAGTCTTACACAAAGAGGAAATTATATACGAATAATCCTTATATGCTGCGCGTATAATTTCACGACAAGCTGTTATTGCATCGTCCTTAGAGCGTATTGCTTCTCTTGCTAACCCGAATGACAAATGAATTACAACGACTTTGCCATACCACTTCATGGCCTGTTCTGACTTAAAAATTTTCAATGTTTTTAACTTATCATCTGGTATGCAACCAGAAAAGAACGCATCTAGCATGTGGAGAATTGTGGTTTTCCCAAACCCTCTCGGAGCGATAAATAATACTGGATCAACTATAACTTCGTTCTCAATCAGAGGAAATGATTCTCCGGATTCGCCAAATAGACTTCGGATAAATTCGTCGATAAATAACGTTTTGTCAACAAAATGTGACAGCTTTATAATACCAGTGAAGCGATTCTGTAATCATGAAAGAAAAAGAGCAAAAAATTAACCCAAAAATTACGCGATTCAATCACAAAACTCTGAGATGATAAGAGGATACTCGATTAAAAAATTCTGGTAGTTAACATACTTGAAATTAATTGAAAAATAAATTTCAAACAATAATTTTCATCCTTCAAAAGCCTAATCGAAAGACCGATTTATCAACATTTCAAATTTAATTACAGTAAAAATACATTTATAATATACTATACACGTACATTTAATGATCTATCTGGACGCGAACATTCAATTCTTCGCCTTTCCTGTAAAAAAAAAATTATCGTGTTCACAAAAACAACAGTAAATTAATTTCATTGGCTAATTTGAGTGGTCTCTACAAATCGGCTCCGACATTAAGTTGAAATCAGGTCGATGTAGCCACACTCTTGATTGACTCAAAACAAATTATAGTATGGCACACCATAATTTCATGATCAGAGCTCTCGAAAATCAAAATATTTCAAAAAATTATACGAAAATTATAGCTGCAATCTACGAAAACTTAAAAGTAAGAATAAGAACAGAAATTCCCTGGAAATACATATTTCACGATAACGAAAGGTGTAAGACAGGGCGACCCACTATCCCCGCTGATTTTCAATAGCGCATTAGAAGAGGTTTTTTCGCGATCTGGAATAGGAAGGAATGGGGTTAAAAATCGATGGAGAGTACCTCAATAATTTAAGATTTGCCGATTTAGACGAACTAAATGACTATTTCATGAAAGTGAGATAATGAATGATATTTCACTTACACCGCTAGCCGCCGCCGCCGCTGCCGCCTTCGTCTTAATTTTCTTCACCTATAATTAAATTAAAAAAATACAATGAATAAATAGAAGAAATGAGAATAACCACGTAAGAACGAATAAAATAGAAAAAATGAAGAAGAGGAATATGATATATATGAAACTTAAATTCCACTTACATATAATAAACATTTCAGCACATCACCATATCTCAGATACTTTTCAAGGGAACGTTGGATAACGTCGTCTTCAAATTGTAGGAGTTCATCAAGATCAACTTTCTGGGAAACGAGTTTCTGCACATAATCTTCTTCCTGATTTTTAACACCAGCATGATTTAAAAATTCAAGCCATTTTCCTAAACCAGAAATGTTAGTAATAGTGCTGAAGGAATTAATTAGCGAGCAAAAACAATTATTACCGTCGAAATCTTCTTTATCGTTTTTAGAAGATCGAACAATGGCTGAAGTGGAGAAACCAGCTCTAGCCAAATTATAGGATGGTCTGAAGAATACAGAACTAGCTTTACTGATAAGCTTAGTCAACGCCATTATTTAAATAACTACTAAATTAGCAATAAAACATTAAATAACTAAATTTTCGCCACTTCTTTTCTTCTAAGGTCGAACTACATGTAACCTTAGTAATCGCTATTACTTCTTGATTATAAAAAAACAAGTCGACCAGTTGCCGACGGAAGATAACATTTATTAAAATTAATAATAATACTCGTTCATTTCCATTTTTGTTGAACATTCGTAACACGTAAAAAAAATCCGAATCCATATTTAAAAAAAATTGTTGAATACATTTTCATAGTAAAATTCCCGGCAAAAATGTGAAGAACGAAATAATCAGAGTGATACTGATAAGACCTAACTTGTTTCTGATTGGTGGCTCTTCAGTGAGCTCGATCCGCTCGTGTGGGAGGAGTTTCACTATCAGCAATAAACATAATATTGAGAAATGATTTTTTTAGTCTATATATTTCCTATTAATTTTTGCTCATTATAAATGAAAATGATCACCTATTGTACAACATGATTCACGTCAACACTCATACTTCAAGTCTGAGATTAATTTATAAACAACAAAATGAACGAAACTCCATTAGAAGTAAGTCTCAATCTTCTAATTTAATTTTAATTCTAATCACTCGAAAAATATCTCCACAGGTGAAATTCTGGTACCCTCGAGCGGTAATTTACAACCCTCTGAAAGCCGGCAGTATCGATGGAACCGATATCGAACCTCACGACAGAGCTGTTATTCGAGCCATGAATTCGAAATACGAACCTAACAACAAAGTAAAAGGTATCCCAGAAAATACCATCTTTGTTGCTCGTCTGAACAGAAAAACCACAGAGCGAACGTTGAAAGATGTAAGCACAGTTTCTCATTTCGATCTCACGAACGAATTTCTCACAAATTTGTGATCGTGTTTAGGAGTTTTCTAGGTTCGGAAAAGTAATACGATGCCGTTTGGTAAGAGATATAGTTACGAATTTCTCGCGAGGTTACGCTTTTATCGAATACGAAAGCGAGAAAGAAGCTAGAAAAGCCGTTGATAGAGGAGACAAAATGATCATCGATGATAAAACTGTATTAGTTGATCACGAATGCGAACGCTTATTGCCAGGCTGGGTACCGCGTCGATTAGGTTAGATATTCGGTATTACTAACATCAAGTGAATTTCTTTCAAGAGTATTTTTTTTAGGAGGTGGATTCGGTGGTAAAAAAGAATCCGGTCAGCTTCGATTCGGCGGAAAGGATAAACCATTCGCGAAACCGATCAGACTAATGGAAGAATACGAATTACGCAATCAAATGGGTAGCAAATCTCTTAGAAGATGAAATTCTTGGAATATTCGGTTTAATTCGAAGTGTTCAGCTATCCTGAAAACATGAGAGAGCCCGAAAGCCTGTGCAATTGTAAATTCGTAAACCGCGGCGGCGAATGTGCATGACGCGAAATTCGGGCACTTGATTGGCTAGCCATAGGCTCGGAAATATTTCCAAGTTCTTATCAGTTATCAAATGTTTTTTTTAAGGTCTTATTGCCAATTGCCAATTGTCGAGAAACTAAAAAAGTAAAAATCAACATTTTTCCATTGCTTCATTAGAGCCGAATTTGCTGAGTGTTTGTAGCAAGGTGCGATGGATCCGAATGCGACACGACAATTTCATTTTTTTAATTAAATAAAAAAGCAAACAATGATAACTGATAAGGCGTATGACTATCCAATCAAGTGCCCAAATTTCACGTCTTGCACATTCACCGGTACGATTTAGAAATGTGCTTTAAGCACTTCATTTGTTGAAAAAATCAACGAATCAGCTCTCCCAAATTGAGCAAGTTATACATTGTAAAAGAACGACATTGTTTTAGGTGTGTTCTTTTCGCATACTCTGAGTAACTCAGAGTAAAAAATGAAGTAAATGGAGCAAAATGATGACTAATTTTACTCCCTGTTTACTCCTGATAGTAACCAAACATCACCCAATTCGAAAAGACTGGTATTGAACCTAATGGAGTAATTTTGATTAAATAACATTTGAAGTTACGAAATTTAAATAATTTAATGATTTTTTATTTTAAGGAAGATTTGGATCTTTAGTTGACGACATTTATAACGTAGTGATATATTATCTTTGGTACAACGTAGAAAAAAAATATTCATTAATCAAGTAACGATTCGACTTGTAAACAGAATAGTAGAGTAAAAGCGGTACAAGTGCGAACAAAACACCGCACAGAGTAAAAAGGGTAGATCGCATTTCAAAAGAACACTAAAATCTTACTCGGAGTATGCGAAAAAATACATATATTGTTTCAATAAATAACACCTTCGCATTTTTTTCTTTTATTACAAACACACAACGTTAATGACTAAAAAATTATAAAAAAAGAAAGCGCTAAAATTTTTGAAGTCCAGTAATTAAAATAATAATGACCTGCAACTATTCCAGAAGAAAAATTGGAATTGATTCGATCGAATCATTAACATATTAGAAGCACGTTAACATGGAAAACAGCCTTTATGAATACCTAATTTTAAAACCTTAAAATAAAAAAAATCAATAACGACTTATGGAAAAAGAAATAGAAGACTTGAATAGCAAAATTATTAAATATTTGGGAAAATATTATTTACTTCATTAATTGCACAATTAAAAGAAGAAATCGTTTTAGAAGAATTTATAATTCAACACGATTAACATCGTTTAATTTCAATAATGAATTTATCTTCGAAAACGACGAATTTTCTTTTAGTTTCGATTAAAGAAATATACTTCCTTTTACAAACATTAAATATCTAATAATAAAACCATTAAAAAAAAAACAAAAACAAAATAAAACTTGGTTCACGCGACAAACTTGCCCACCCCCAAAACGTATCTACAGCCACACCCATTAATTAAAATTTAAATAAAACTGGACAAATCTAGTGAAGATGTCATTTAGATAAAGTAAGATAATTTTAAATTATAAGCCGGAAACAGCTCTAAAAGTATATTATACAAATTTTCGTTTATCTTCAATTTAATCGATGGACCCAGATGTTCTTGGCAAGTCGGACACGATCTTACTCTTAGAATTTCAAACCTCTCGTTAAGACAATCCTGAAAACATGAAATGTAAAAATTATCTATAAAATTGCACAAATCGAGGTGAAAAAATTACCAAACAAGCGCTATGTTCACATCGTAATGTAACCGGTTTATCGATTATCTTGTGACAACATGGACAAGTAAATAGTTGTTGGATATTGTCGAGAAACCCCTACGAAAAAAAAGGAGTTAATTTTGATCGAAAAAAAAAATCCATGTAGAACTTACTTGTTTCCCGAGTGACAAGTACTTTTCCATGCAAACATCCCACCAATATTTATTCAACACGTCTTTACCAATCAATTTTTTGATATGGTCGCTTAATTCGTAAAATCCGCTTTTTTCAACAACCAAAGCCACCGGTTTATCTTGAAAATCGCTTCGAAATGTATCGATGGGTAAAGATTCCATCATAGGCGGATTAGAAGTCCGCAATATAATCGGTTTCGGTTGCTTAGTCAATTTAATAGGCTTAGACGTTAATTCGGTTGCATCCATCGGACGTAAATTCGACAGAGGAACTTTCAGTATAGGTAATGGCTCAGGATGACGTGTTTTATTTACGCCAACGTCGTTCGATACAAAATAGGTTTTTTCGTGGTTGCTAAACGTAGACGTTAAATTACCAATATATGTCGGTTTTGATAATGTAATTGGAGGTATGAACACGTTATCAAGATAACTTAAATTCGACGATATAGATTGCGAAAAAGCGTGCGCAGGCGCGATACCGCTCAAAGTTGGCAATACTGGTTCGGCGAACGAATTCGCTATACGGTCGGCATTCATATGTAAGTAATTATCAAAGGGTTTTTCGTCTATTTGCTCGGGTTCGTTTGCCAACGATGTAAATCCTGAATCAAAAGTAGGCGAGGATTTTATCTCAGCAGGAAGATAATCGTTATCGTTAGACAGCCTAGAAGGCGAATGTTTCACGTCGTTTAATGTAATTTCTGATTTAATAGCTTCGGGAGACGAAGGTGGCGAGAATTTTTCTTCTTTGCATTTCGGCGAACTTATCGGACTGGAGATTGTTATTTGCAAGGGGCGCTTTTGCACGGGGCAATTCGATTCGTTGCGGCGTACTCGTTTTAATTTCTTTTTCATCGGTTCGTCGTCGTTGATTTCTAATTTAAACGTCGATTCGTATTCTTCGGCTTTCTCCGCGATACTCGGCGAAGCTCTCTATATGACGAAAATAATTAATACATTAACAAGCTGCAAATAATAAATAAATTCTTACGATCATTTTCAAGCCGAGCTGTTCAATTAATCGTTTTCCCTCCGGAGTCCACGGAGCTGGAGTTGGATCATCGCGTTTTAGTAAGTATCGCCATATCATATACCCGCTGTGGCCTTTTTGCGGGAAATATTTCACTACTTTGTAGATTCCGTCGTATCTGCGAATATTATAATTAGCGAACGAATTCATAAACAATTATCGACTTACCGATTCCCTTCGGTTGGAGCATATTTCGAGAACTTGGCTAATTTGTAATTTCTAATGACACGAACGGGTTTACCAGCTCTCCAATTTTTAGCCGAACCGCCTTCTTTGTCGTTTAACGAACAATCACAACATAAAGCCAAGGCTCTACAATATAAATTAACAATCAACTCGAATTCTACGACAATCCAGAACAATTTACCTGTTCTGTTTGGTCAACATCTGATTACGGACTTGAGCTCCCAAACGTTTCGATGGGTCTTTCTCTTTACCTCCGCAACCGGAATAAAAGAACTCATCGCCGTTGTCGAAATCATCCGGATATACGCCGCTGAGAACGATACTATATGCTCCTTCATTCTCACGCCCATGGATACCAGCTACCAACGGACGATGTACGCCAGCTTCCGAGGCCTACACCCAACGCAGATGTTACACAAGCGAAAAATTTCGCGAAAAAAATCACGCTAAAACACGTGTTAAATAGGATAAACAAAACTAAAAAAATAACGACGCAAAAAACGCACTTGTAGCCTATATTCCCAGCACGTTCCAACTGGTATGTTCGGTATAGGTCCGAAGTGATTTGCGGGCACGATGGTACATTCGCTGGACCTCGGCGCATTGTTGATTTTTCGAGCTGTACGAATGATAATCTGTCTGGTGAATTTCACCGAAGCCAAACCATTATCGGGTACAAGCTGATCTTTTGGTTTGCAATTCATACACTGCCTTTATGCAAGAACATGAAACATATGTTACGTATGGACTCATTAACGCGACGTAAAACGAGCTCGTTTCATTTGCACACGTATATCGTGTGTTTATCATTAACCGACGAACACGTCACGAAAAATTTATCTATTTACCAGTGATCAGTAGAAGTAGTATCGGAGATGTTTTGACACCATTCATGAAATACTTTTTTACACGAAAAACATCTATAACGTTTGGCAGCTTTCGTTTTATGGCCGCAAATTTGACACGTACATTCTGTGCATTCGTAGTCGGCTCGATTGTTGCAATGAATACATTCGTCGACTAGAAAACACAAACCATGTAAATAAACGTTACTTTCGAAACACGCAGCGCACAACTTACCGGTACGATTTGATTCGGATAAAGGCGAAATGGAATTCCGATCGGTGAAACCTTTACGTGATTCTAGTGGGCATAGATCCATTGATGATTCGAAATGTTCCAGTCTATAATGGGGCGTTAGCGTATTACAAAATTCCATAACTTATACCGGGTAACTGCGAATAAAACGTTGTTAAAATTATGGGAAAAAAGTTCGGTTAATTCACGCGCCTACCTAAGCAACGCGTTCGGCTTTTTTCTACAAGTGTAATTCATAATCGTCGCGTTAGATTCTGAAAAAATAAAGTTCTCATTAGAACCGCCATTATGAATATGAAAATTGAAAAAAAGCTGCGTTTGTTTGTTCATCAGATAAGATTACAACGGTTTGAATGTAAATAACATCGATATTTGTTTACAAATCCAATCCATTGAGCTAAAGTTGAACGAATGACATAAATACCGATTTCGATCGCGTCGCTGATTACTAAATCATGAATTAAATTAAAAATGTTCATTAATTCCGCAAATTCTCACGCAACCAGAATACTTGCCTTCCATGATAACAAAGCACAACGTGGTTTTCACTAATTAAATACGAAGAATTTTAAAATATCGCTTTAGTAATTTTCCAACTCCAACATACACAGTACGAGTAGTACTTGAAATAAATGAGATAATTCCATAGTTTACGTTCCTACCTCCCTTCGTTCGAAAATTATCTCCACACAGCGAGGCGCGAGGCAAACGGTTCAACGGGAATTCTAATCAAATATGCCGCTTTTGTATTCATTATTCTTAGACAATATAATAATGTGGACCGCTTTACCGTATGAGAGCTAAAGTGAAGCCAATATAATTCAAGGGGCCTAAGCACAGAAAGGAAAAAATAATGCGCGCGCAGGAGACTGCAGTGTTGAAGGGGGAAAATTACAAACACACTACCGAACGTTAACACAAATACACCAACACCGTCAACCTCGCGCATTGCGCAGAGTCCCTCCTGTGCTTAGACCCCTAAAAATATGTTGGCTTCACTTTGCTCTGTTACTCTTAAATACGTTAGAGCGGTCCATATTATATATATTGTCTAAGTGATTATTTCATTTTTCACCATTTCACCTGAAGTAATTTCAACATTGCTCGTAAGAGAGCGCGCAAATGGATACTTTTGTTTAAAAAAAGAAACAAATGATAAATATAAACGTAAAAGCATATTTTTCGTGAATTATTGATCATAAATAATTACAATATTTTCAAGTGGTGCACAATTTTCGCGAAACTCCCAAGCAGCTTAACGAAGAGTATAGTTTACGTGGTGAAAACAAAATTGATTGCGCGTAGTTTGGGAACCACTGCGAATAAATACGATTTGCGATTGCGAATCCGATAACATTTCATTTTAAATCAAGACTCAAATAGTTCGCTTTTCAGATAACGTACAAACACATATTTCAATATTTCAAGAACACACGTTTAACAAAAAAAAAAAAATAATTTTTGAGCAATTCGTTAAAAAAGGAACTATTTCCCGGGCCTAAGTGAAACCGACGATAAAAAAAATGCATATTTCTAAAAATAAATATTTCGTATCAACGAAGTACATCTTGAATAAGATGGCGAATGCAAATAAACATCGGCAATTATATTTTTATACAAATCAAAATCATACGAGAAAAAAATCGCCATATTGAGCGCACAACTTCATCCAGATGCGATGATAAAACAAAAGAACACGTCGGTGTTTTTGTGGTTTTTTATTTTTTTCACGTTTCTAATGCAGCAACTATTCTCGTCTTTTGGTCGTGTCTGGCGAACCAACCTCGACCATACCACACACTTTATCGATTATGGCGCATCTCACAACTATTTGTTGAATATTCATACTACTCGTATATGAATACGGTTTTACAACAACATCACGAAATTAAAATCCATTTAAAGAATCGAGGAAATTTCAAGAGTTCGTAGAGCATTTTCACCACATGGAGTTAATTCATTCGTATCGAACTCACAATTAAACATATAGTACCGGAAAAAGACGGATAAAAAAAAGCAAGCAATGTTCAATATATCATCTTAAAATTATAATTTTTTATTTTTTCAACGGAATGAAAAAATACATACGCGCGTACACCCACACAAGCAATTAATTGCAAGTTAGATTCATGAGAACGACAAACATCTGTTATTTTCCTAGTTTACGACTCGGTTAAATCGAAAAAAAAACCGATGCAATTCATTAAACAAAATCTAATCCCATCGCTTTAAAAATTGAATTCCATCACGCGATATTACATAATGCAAACCCTGGATTATGAAAATAACGCAAAAATTCTGCAACGTGGCTCTATTGACCAGAAAATCGCGTTTCAAATATCACCGAGAGAAGATTGTAAATATACAACTTGGTGTAACCCTTTCAGAATGGCAGAATAAATAGACAACGTCTTTAGATAATAAAAACAGGGGGGTAGGTTATATATCCCTGTCATATACACCCTTTCGCGGCATTAATAATAAAGTATGAAATCAATAATCAAGGCTGCAACAGCGGCGAACTTTTATGACATGTTCGTTTGATGCAAACATAGTAGAAATATTTTAGCGAAATTTCTACCCCAGTTTTACATGTAAAATAATCGAATACCGGTGCTTTTCGTTTCTCTATAAATATTTTCTTGTATGCGCCAATCAACGCGTCGATAGTAAAAAAAATTCCGAAGCCCTGAAAATCGCGATGCGAAGAGAAGGGGGTTGAGTTTTTTTTTTACGAACAAGTTTCAACAAGCCTACCCATTTAGCACGTTAATTTTCCTTCGAATAGCGGTTGCCCGAGAAGATGAGAAATAAATCGCTTATTAATAAAACACAATATCGAATTTTTTTACCACAAATAAACCACCAACAGATTGTTATCAACGAGGTAGAACCATAATAACGTAAAATTCGTCGTCATTTTGGCAACCATTCTACAAAACACTACTGCTACAAGAAATACACCAAAATAAAATCTTACCGCAAAGGCATTTCTCATTTTGCGACGAGTAATTCACTACACCACATTCTCAACTCGACTGAAAGCATCGCAATTTAAGTTTTCAGATTTTCTTAAGCACAAAGGAAAAGGAAAAGTTTGCATTTTTCCTCCCCTAACGCCCCTTTCTGCCGTCAATTTTTCATGTAAATTTGCGCGAATCGAGTTCGACGTACATGAACGCCGATGAATTACAAAACGAACGAATCCGTCCATAGATTACGTAAACGAATCATCAATGACGTCATTATGTTTACAAACAAACACCGACGCGACGAAAAACCAAACATAAATTTTCTAGTTTTTGGCTGAAAAATTTAAAAAATTCCGATAAAATAAAGTAAAATGATGATTTAAATTAGCACGTTATTAAAAAATGAACGTAAGTATGTAAATTAATCACTCACGAAATTTCAACAATTAACGATAAATTGCTCTCAATGTTTCGAACGTTATACCGCACCGGTCATGATGCGAAAATTTTCGTGTTTTCAGAAACTACTAAAACTAGAACAACCTCACGGTCTGGGGTATGTTAATTTATGTTGGCAAAAAGGCAGCGGAGGATATCTGGCTACAACGGGAACCGATAATTCGGTAGCTATATTCAATCGAAATGGCAAACTCATCGAACGAATGTCTTTACCTGGGTTAGTCGACGTGAATAATTCATCTTTTTGGCATCAAAATGACGATTACTGTGGTTATTTAGAATGTGCATAGATTTCGGTTGGGATAGAGATGGCGATATATTAGCAATAATAAGTTTCAACTCTACTACCTTGTTTCTTTGGGATTCGAACACTCATCGGAAGCATCAGTTAGATTGCGGTTTACGAGATTCTTTGAGCTGTGTGTTATGGTCACAAAACGGGCACACATTAGCGGTCACAACCACCAAAGGAAATGTCTGCATTTATAATCACACAACGAGCCGGTACTTATTTCATAATTTTCTAAAATGGAAAAACACTCTGATATTTTCCTTCCGCAGTCGAATTCCGATCCTTGGTAAACACACGAAAGCGATCACTTGTGGGAAATGGAATACGGAAAATTTACTAGCTCTGGGGTCCGAAGATCGTACCATATCGATAAGCAACATCGAAGGAGATACTTTGAAAATTATCTCGCTTCGAGCCGAACCAACGCAAATTGCTTTTTCCGAGATGAAAGTCGACGAAAGATGCCCTGGTGAAAATACAGTAAGTACGAACACGCCGATACCTTCGAAACTCGATTATACACAATGTTTGTGAAAAGGTTAGCGTAATCGTGGGCAAACGAACGTTATTTTTATTCAACCTGCAAGATCCCGAAAATCCGGTAGAACTAGGGTTTCAAAGTCGTTACGGTAGCATCGTATCGTATCAGTGGTAAGCAAAGTATACGGAAATCTAACAGCACTCGCAATCCGCTAATTGCACGTAAAGCACTTGTAAGTTTAAGGAGCTCTATCTTCTTTTTATTCTGTGGTTGTGGTATCGATTAAAACATTCTCGCGTGTTTATAATCAACGCTTTGAATAGGTTCGGCGATGGTTACATTTTGATAGGATTCTCCGAAGGATTTCTCATCTCGATATCCACTCATATGAAAGAAATAGGCCAAGAATTATTTCAATCGAAAAATCACCGAGAAAAATTGACCGATATCGCATTATCAACGACAATTGGTCGAATCGCATCATGCGGCGATAACAGGTACCTTCGTTTTCCAATATGAATTTAAACACCTTATTACCTCTCGTATAATTTAGCATCAAAGTACACGAAATCGGTTCATTACCGGAGACGTTAGCTGTAGTGACTATCGAAGATGACAATGGCATCGAGAAATTAGCTTGGAGTGAAGATGGTCAATTATTAGCAGCAGCCACCTCGTACGGTTCTATCGTCATGTATTTATCCAAATTGCCCATGTTGGCTTCGGCTTATCTGAATTATATTTGCGTGCTAACCAGTTTATCGCAAATTACTATTTATCTTCATACTCTGGAAAAGGTACAAATGTTAGTTTATTCGAATTGACGCGTGATTAATCGTGACATTTGTAGGGAACGCAACCAGAATCTATAACTATGAATACGGACATAGAACCTAGTTTCCTTTGCATCGGTCCTTATCATTTGGCGGTCGGTATGAACAACAGGATTTGGTTTTACGATCTCGGCAATAACAAAGACGAAGATACTGTTAAACCGGTTTTAAAAATACCCAAAATTTTAACCGACAAAGAGTACTTGGGAAATATCACGAATGTTTGTTTAAACGCCGAATACGCTTCTGTTTTATTCGAAGGCAGAATACATTTACACCAGGTAAAGTCGAACGATTTGTTTAGAAAATTACGAGAAAAACACACGTTGATTTTGTTCCGTTAAAAGATCGATTCTACGACGAACTCGGCCAACGAAAACGAGATGCGAATATTTCCCGAAGAAAACGAAAACATAAGAATCACCAGTCAATGGTTAACTTCAGAATTTCTAATTTACGGCTCAGATGTAATATTTTATTCATTTCGATGTATTCATTATGCACATAATAATCTTAAATTATCTATCAGGCTGGCCACATACGATATTTTTGCATCGAAGATTGGAACTTATCGATAGATTATCAGCATAACGAACCTATCAGATCACTGTACCCGAATCCAGACGGCGTGCGATGTATATTCGTCGATGAGAAAAATAACGGATATTTTTACAACCCAGTCAGTAAATTCCATAGATAATACATACCGCTTCACCGTAAATAGAAGCTCGACGAAGCCGAAATCGTTTCACGAACAAAGCACAGAACTACGGAAAAGTGATGCGCGCGCATCACACAAATTTCGAATACAAACCGGTCATAAACGACTAAACGTTAATTCGCCATAAAACCTGCGCATGCGTATCGAAATTCCTGCGCATAACTCAGAACGATTTCGCCTTCAAACTGTATCATTTTTAAATACGCCAACGCGGTCTATACTATTTTCAGGTAAATTCGGCCGAATATAAAACGTAAAATTACCCATGATTACAGGTCAACGACAGCGTAATAAAAATACCGAAATTTCCAACCGGTGCTGCTGGAGCTGTTTGGGAAATGTCTCACAACGAACGCCAAGTATTCGTTATTTACGACTCGAAAACCATTTATAGCTACGTCTATGTCAGGGAATCGATTGACGGTAATAATCGAAGGTTGTATTCGTATTTCTCGAATTCTTACGTAACTAAAAATCGCAGGCCCGGCGGTAAACTACATCGGAGAAACTAAGTTGCCAAATTCGCACGTGCCTTTGTTACTTAATCAAGGAGAACTTATATCGGAAAGTCCCAACGGTAAAATATCGCATTTGCTTCTAAGTACGCACCAAGTATCGGCTTCGTTGGTAAAAAAGGATCAAAAATTAAGCTTAGAACAAAACTTAAATAAACATTTGGATTTATTGAGGTAATCGAAAATTCAAAATTAACCTTCGTTATGAAAAGTCATAAACAAGGTGTTTATTTAGATATTCCGAGGCGTGGAATTTATGCAGAGTCATCGATTCGAAGGAATGTTGGTTGAAATTAGCCAAAGCGGCGTTGGATAATTTAAACATAGAAAAAGGTATTTTGCCAAAAAGCAACGAAATTCGGCATCGATGAGGTATTCATGGTTAATGTTCGTTTCTTTTTCAGCGATCGATGTATACAGTCATTTACAAGATGTCGGAATGGTATTATCATTGAAGAGTTTGAAGTACATCGAAGATAAGAAATTACTGGCGGGGCATATATGTAAATTTTTAGGCAATTTCGATAAAGCTCAAGTAAGCCTTGGCATCATAATTATCATAAATTATAAAATAATGGCCACCCATCCAAGATAGCGCTTCGTTAAAATTCATCAGTGCAGCCATATTGGAAAAATAATTTAAAAAATCGTTATCACGCTTCCAGGAATTATATCTCGAATCCAACGAACCAGTCGAGGCTTTGCACATGCGCCAAGATTTACTACAATGGGACATCGCGCATCAATTAGCCGCAACTTTGGCACCGGAACAAATCCCCCGCATATGTAAAGAATACGCGCAGCAATTAGAATTAACGTAATGACTTTGAAAACCACGCGAATAAATTATTTCAATCATTAAGATAAATCGATCACAGGGGTCGCCACAACGAAGCTTTAAATTACTACGAGCAAGCTCTTCAAAATGAGGAAAATCTCGATGAAAAACACGTCCTAAGCTGCTACGCGGGTATCGCTCGGACTTCGATTAGTTGCGGAGATCACCAACGAGGGTTAAAAATAGCAACTGGAACGAAATCCTCGAAGCAGTTGTTAAACGAATGCGGCGAATTACTAGAAAACCTAAAGGTACTTGTATGAAATCACTTAAAATCGTTCATTGGTCATTTTTATTCGTTGTTTAGAAACTAAACGAAGCCGCGTTGATGTACGAACAAGCGGAGAATTACAATCGAGCGGCGTCTTGTTACATTAGATTAAAAAACTGGACCAAAATTGGCGCATTATTGCCTCGAGTTACCTCGGGTAAAATACACGGTCAATTTGCCAAGGTTCGTGACCAACAAAGTAACCGATACGAAAAGAAAAGTTCTTAATATACTTTGCACAGGCAATGGAAGCGATGGGTAATTACAAAAGAGCAGCGGGTGCATATAAAATGGCTCGAGATTACGATAATATGATTCGAATCACATTAGATCGATTAAACGATCCTCAAGAAGCCGTTAAAATTGTACAAGACACTAGAAGCGTAGAAGGCGCTAAGATGGTTGCGAAGTAACAACTTTTCCATTCCTTTTACTTTTCCCTTGTCAATGGCTTCATTGATGAAATATTTTAGGCATTTTCAAAAAGTCGGAGATTTCGTATCCGCCGTTAAATTCCTCATTATGTCGGCGTGTTACGAGGACGCGTTTAAATTAGCCCAGGATCATAATCAACTAGAGCTCTATGGTGATTTACTCATCGACGAGACATCCGACGGCGAAGTCCAAACTGAATTTTTAGCTTTGGCTTCGCATTTCGAAAACGAAAATAACTCGTTGTTGGCTGGAAAATACTTCTTTCATGGGAAACAATACCGTAAAGTATGTTCCAGGGATTATACTTGATATTAGGTATTCAAGATGGCGAATTTTATCGATTAGGAGGTTAAACAAATCGAATTGTTTATGAAATTTTTATGTTGTGGCGTTTTTGAGAAACGGATAGGGGAGGGGAGAAAAGGGGAAGGGGAGCAAAAAAACCTAATCGGAGTCTGAAAGGGGATGTCTGAAGATTTTTTAGTGAAAAATTACCTTGAAGATTCGATATATCAGTAAAATATTACTCAATCACTCTAAAATTGATTTTCAAGTTCGATCTAAGACGATTAAAAACGATTTTTATGGAAAAAATTTTTTTCATGCACAAAAAATTTTGACTGTGCTGGGGCTTGAACTCGTGACTTGTGTATTTTGCAAATATCGTGTGTTTTTGAGCGAATTTTCGTAGATTTACTCATAATGAAAGTGCTTGGAGTCTAAATCCGGGTAATTTGACGCCCTGAATTCAAATTTGAGGTTATTTTTACAATTCCATGATTTTTTCATGGAAAATTTCGGTTTTCTGAATTTAAATGGGTTGCCATTGCGATGAAAATTGAGATATGACAAAATGGATTTCGGATTCGTGTTCTTCGACCTAAAATTAGTCAGAAATCGACATTTTTGCGATTTTGAAATATTCGAATTAAATTCAGTTGAGGTACTCTGAGCACTACTGGTGCTCCTCCATGTGTACCAAATTTTTTTTCACCAGTTAATCTTCTTGTCTTTGGCTGCAAACAGACTTCAATTTTCCTCTATGGGAGCTCAAGCATTGATTTTTAAATTCTTACTGAAAAATTTCGATTTCTGTCATGTTTTCCATGATATTCGGACTTCCACAGACGCGATTTTGGCGTTTATAGTCAACAAGTCTCATTAAACCGATTAAACTAATAAGAACGGCCATTGTTGTAGTCCTTGTATTCGGAAAATTTGCAATTTGAGTTAACGATAATTATTCATTCGATTCTTATAAAAAAAACACGACTTCGTATTTGGAATCTTTTTACTTTTAATTAATAAATCACATTTATTCAAAATGACCGAGTTTGCGTATAACTTGAATTTTTAATAAAACGCCGATATAAATTTAGACAGTTACAAAGTGCATTGCTAAAGGATATACGACTATCCCGAGGACTGTTCAATTAATAACTAATGTATTGTTTTGTACTGACTTCTACGTTTAGTTTTGGTGATCTCATTTCCTTTGTTATTTTGATACAATTGATTATGCATTTTCAGCAGAATCAGCAAAATTCAATTTTCGACCTATTTTCCTTACAACAGCCATCTTGAATAAAGCCCTACCTGGTTGATTTGCTTTTTCAAACGCATATTTTCCAGGCTGTTAAATATTTATTAATCGCCGCCAAAGAAAATCCTGAAAACGAAGAAGCCCTGTCATTGGCTATAGATGTGGTTGCGGCATCTCACGACGACACGTTAACTAATCAAGTCATCGAGTTGTTACTCGGTGAAGTTGATGGGGAAGCTAGGGTACGATAACTGGATTACATCATGTTGGAAGAATATTCGCGTAATCCTTTATTGCATTAAATTTTAGGATCCAAAATTCGTATTTCGATTGTATATGGCCAAAAGAGAATACATGGAGGCCGCCAAGACTGCAGTTATTATCGCTCAAGAGGAACAAATTAGCGGTATGTTAATCAACTATGAAAATAAACGGATAAAATTAACGATACTTTTTAATAGGAAATTATCGACAAGCTCATGATATTTTATTCACAATGTGCTGCGAGTTGAAGCTAAACGACTTGAAAGTCAGTTCCGAAATGATGTCTAGTCTTATGCTATTACATTCTTATATATTAGTACGACTTCATGTAAAAAGAGGCGATCATGTAAAAGCTGCAGTTCTACTGGTTCGAGTTGCTGATAATATTTCAAAATTTCCAGCCCGTAAATATAACAACATAATATTCAAATTGGAGGTATTGAAAATACAATACAGGAATTCTATTCTAGATGCTGTTCCTATACTTACTTCAACTGTGATAGAATGTTATCGCGCTAACATGAAACTGAGCGCTTTTAATTTCGCGTCCATTTTAATGAAACCCGAATACAGACAACAGGTAAAATTCATGAGTTTTAAGCGAAAACCAATACTCAAAGAAAATTTTCAGATTGACGAAAAATACAAGAAGAAAATCGAAAGCATTATAAGAAAAGCCCCAAGGGGCGATCAACTGACTGACGAAATACGTTTGGAGATGACCCCGTGTCCATACTGTGATAGACCCTTGCTTAGTACCGACTTGATATGCAATAATTGCCAGAGTACATTGCCATTCTGTATCGCTACCGGTTGGCACATAACCAAGGATAATTTAACAGCTTGTCCTAGCTGTAATTTTCCCGCTTTATATTCGGAGTTATTGAGGTAAGAAATGGCGTTATTTTTCCGAATACCATTTCTAATGTAATTACGTTTACAGTATTTTGGAAACATCGAATCGATGCCCATTGTGTAATGAAATCATCGAGAAATCGAATCTATCGACGATATCGGACATTCAACAATATTTATATTAATTTGTATCGAGTTACCGTAAATAAATTATGAATTTAGTTTCTCCTTTAATACGCTTACTACAAGAATTCCGCGGTTTCCAAGTGACGATCAGCGAAGAAGTTGTGTTTTTGAATTTTATTCGGTGGTTTGAAAAACGAAGTTATGGTGGTGTTGGTTTTATCACCTTCGTCGTCGTCGTCGCTCCTGAAATTTTAATAAATAGAAACCGAAACGGAAACGCGATACAACAACACTTACCAAGATACAGGAATAGCACTCTCTTGTAAAATTGTATCAGCCGTGGACCAACTGAACCTAACGATCTGAGGGAAACCAAACACAGAGTCGAGATTTTCCGCAAGGAATTCCTTGGTCACGGGATCTACAAATGAGGAAGCGTTACGCGAGAATTTCACATTAATACGAATGCTTACCTCCTGGGTATCCACTACCCCAACCGGTTTCTTCTTTCATTTTGATATCTTCTGAAAATACCCAATTTTTTAATGCCAAATCACGTATCACTTTGGCGCATATACTCGCTGCGCTAACGACGGGAAACAGCGAATCGGCTTTTTTCGATACTTTGATTTTTACGTGTGGAAATATCTTCGATAATTTATCCTAAGAAAAGATCGCATTAAATTTCAAACACATGGAGAATTCGGCGAGTAACGTTACTTCGTATTTTTCAGCAGGTCCGACCGTATCGACGTATACTTCGGATACATTTACGCCGTTACTTTCGAGTAATTTGATTAAATCTATAGCAGACGTGTGCGATATTTCGTTCAAAGAGAACTTCAGCCTGAAAGTTGAACAAATAATCAAGCTTATGGAATATCGCCGGAAAACGAAACGTCTTACTTTCTTAACATGCAGTTGCTAATACGAGTTGGTGATATTACGTCGACAGCCCAGCCAAGGGATTCCTTCTCGGCGCAGATTAATTTGAAGATTTCCTCGCGTTTTTCTTCCGTTAGACTTTTAGAATCGGCACATCCGAGAGTTTTTAGTATTTCTTCGTGTTTCTTTACGCAGTAACATATACCGTACACCATCGGACCTATGACGTCAATTTTTTAATTTCATCTACGTCGAAATACTTATATGTAATTTACCTAAAACAGGTCCTCGTCCGGCTTCGTCGATCCCAACGATACATTCTTCGGATTTACATAAATCTGGAATTGTACATCGTAGTAGTGGGCTGTTGGTATCTTTGGTAATATGATCTTTGATAACTTCCAACGGCATGGATAAGTCTTCCAAGACCATACAGTCGTTGGAAGAAGACATAGCTCTAGATGTAAAAATTGCACAAATAACGCGGAGAAGTCTTCGAGATGAAAAAGCTGACGAAAGAATATCTCACACGAAGTTATTTTGGTGTATTATCTCGCTTAAAAATGCCGGGAATTACATCACAATTCGCAATCAGTGTTGCCACTTATGAAGTATTTCTTTTGTAATGAGGTTCGTGGCTGCTGGAAATATTCTTTCACTCATAATGCTCCTTCATGTTTATTTTTATTTTTGTTTCGCAATACGACGAAAATGAATAAATAATCCAGAAAAAATCAATAACGCGGTTGACATTATTCAAAATAGTAATTACAACACTCGTTCAAAGACGAGAAACAGGGTTGCCGTTTTTTGTTTTCTTCTTTCCTATCCGGACAAATCAACAAGCGAAAAATTCGACAATTTTCGACGAATGAAACAGAAAAGTATTCTATGCAGTATTCACCCATGTAATCAATCATATTTCATCTTGTCAACGAATCATACACAACTTTTCAAGCACTCAGATTTATTGCTACTTCCAATAAACACAAAACAGATCGAAATACGAATCATATTCAATGCGCAAAAAGTACACGCTTATAAGAACGATTTTATTTATAAAATAAGTCAACACATAAAAATTACGACGTTTCCATCGCAATAGTATCTTCCGAATGTTTGCCTTTGCCTTTACTGAGTGCGAGTTCTCTACCTTTCGCTCTTCGTTCTAAAATCTTCTTCCTGTCTTTATCCAATTTCAACTTAACAATGACAGTCTGAAAATCACGTTAAAATCATTAGAAAACACGCTGAAAATTAATCGCATAAATATTATCATCTCCGTCGAATCAGTATTCGTGAATTTCTCCACATAGCATACAGATATCCGCAACAGATAAGTCATCATTGCGACAGAAATACCAAATGTAATCAAAAAACATGTTTACCTTAGATGGATGAATTCCCACGTAAACAGTCGTACCGTTGGCTTTTTCTCTTTGAATACGTTCAATATAAATGGCGAATTTTTTTCTGTACACTTGCACAATTTTGCCTACTTGCTGGCCTTTGTAATGGCCCCGTACGACCTAAGTTGATGAAAATTATTACATGTTATACGTAAAATAAAATTACAAAAATTAAAAATAATCAGAGCCAATTTTCTGCATGAACGCTGACAAAATTTCGGTCTCGTAACATTTTCGGTAAACAGTTTTATCCCTAATCTACTCGAGAGTATTTCGGTTACAACTATTTCCTAATCATGTTACAATTCCTAATCAATTATCGTTGTTCTCTGTGAATGGTTTTCCTTCATCATTAAAACATTTAAAAAAATCAAATATAACTAATCAGAGCCAATTTTCTGCATAAACGCTGACAAAATTTCGGTCTCGTAACATTTTCAGTAAACGTAGTTTTATCCCTAATCTACTCGGAAGTGTTTCGGTTACAACTGTTTCCTAATCATGTTACAATTCCTAATCAATTATCGTTGTTCTCTGTGAATGGTTTTCCTTCATCATTAAAACATTTAAAAAAATCAAATATAACTAATCAGAGCCAATTTTCTGCATAAACGCTGACAAAATTTCGGTCTCGTAACATTTTCGGTAAACGTAGTTTTATCCCTAATCTACTCGGAAGTGTTTCGGTTACAACTGTTTCCTAATCATGTTACAATTCCTAATCAATTATCGTTGTTCTCTGTGAATGGTTTTCCTTCATCATTAAAACATTTAAAAAAATCAAATATAACTAATCAGAGCCATATCTTCTGCATGAACTTTGACAAAATTTCGGTTAATGTAACACCGGCGATGTCGATTTTATCCCTAATCTACTCAAAGGTGTTTCGGTTACAACAAACATATCACCAAATGGTGTTATAAACCCTAATCATTTGTCGCCGTTCTCTGTGAATGGTTTGGTTCATCATGGAATGGAAAAAATGTAAAAACTTAGGTAGAGGCAACATACTTGAACTTCGTCATCTTTTCGAACCGGCATAGTACGAACATTGTATTTTTGACGGAGTTCTTTCGATAAAGGAGCAGACATCAACCTTCTACGGATATGCGAAGGAGCGGTGAAATGCGCCTTGCGATTTTTCCTGCGGGAAGCTGTCTTGAATTTGTTCAACTTCATTTCTAAACACGGAAAAATTTCGCGACAATAAGTAAACAACTTAGCGTGAAATGAAGGAGTAACAATAGATTTAGTTGCATTAAAAAGTTTAACTAATTTTATTACCTGAAGAAGTTAAAATTAAATAGACAAAATTTAAAATAAAAGCGTGTACTGAAGAAGCGTATTTTTCATCACGTTTTGGAAAAGAAAATTTTTTGTCGAGTCGATTAATTGACTTTACACAGTTGACGTTCCTTTTGTGTCTACTATACTTGGTGTACCTAGTTGAAATGTACAAACGTAGACAGCACGTGAGGTAACCTCTTGTCACGAAAATGACGTCTGTTTTTGTTTTCATTTTTTTCTAATCACTAAATTTTTATATCAATAAAATTTCATTTTTTTTCTGCATTTTGCGGTGAAATAATAATAGATTAATTTAGAATTAAGTAAAATGCATTTACAAAATGTATTCGTGACAGTTGGTACCACCAAGTTCGACAGTTTGATACACACAATAACAAGTCCTGAAATATTACAAGTAAATTACAGTCCTTTTTTTAGATAAAACTACAGTCATAATTTGAAAAGAAATTCTTCCGCAGATATTACGAGAGAAGAATTGTAAAAATTTGAAAATTCAATACGGTAGCGGGGACTTCATACCTTTTTGTAACAACGAACAGATCACGATGGAATGCTACAGATATAAAGATTCGTTATATAACGACATCTCCGAAGCAGATTTAATTATCAGCCACGCCGGAGCTGGTACATGTTTAGAAGTTCTTGAACTGAAAAAACCTTTAATTACTGTGATTAACGATGAATTAATGCATAACCATCAATCGGAACTGGCGGAAAAATTAGCAGAGGAAGGACATTCTTTTTGTTGTACTTGTAGTTCGTTATGTGAGATATTAAGAAATGCGGAATTCACGTATTTAAAATCTTTTAATAATGATAATGATAAAAAATGCGCAGTCTTTGTGGAAAAATTACTACGAAATAAAATCAGTTAAAATTTCAGTCTTAGTCTATATAATAATCTTCGTTTTCTGTAAGATCTTTGTAACAACCTTTCTTTTTACGAACCAGATCACCCCATAGTAAATGAACTTGGCACGAAGGACAATCACCTTCAATCGGTAAAATATCCTCAGTGCGTGTAAAATATTTAGAATAACATAAAATGTGACATTTTATGTCACATTTTGGATTAACACAAGTCATCAAATCCTCTTTTTCAATTTTACAACAGCATTTGTAACACCGTTCATCAGTCTGGGAATTTTCTGCGTCTCCCATTTGCATATTAGCTGGTAACTTTTTACTGGTAATTGATCCATAAACAATTGGCATATGAAGCGGAGGAAGCTGGTGAGCCTGAAAATATAACTCGTTTAATACTCGATGGCCTAAAACATTTATTGTGAATTTTCGATTCTTACGGGGAATTCTTTAGCGTAATTTTCTTTAAGCCAGCGAATCGTCAAAGGCAATTTTTTCCATGGTCCGGTGCGAAGCATTTCAGATAAAACTCGCAGAGTGAAATCGTACGGTTTTTCGCGAGCTTTTTTGGTAATTAAGTTTCTCAATCGTCGTGATTTTTTAGGATTTTGCCATGCCCATTCGAACTAAATGAAGAGAACTGATCAATTATAATTTTTTTATAAGTGCAATCCTATACGTACTCTCAAGGCTGAAATTTCGTTGGGAAAGCCGTGTATTATTAGAACCATTTCCCTAAAAAAAAAATTCTCATAATAAACGTATTTTGATTTTTACGATTGCACTTGAATTCTTACCATGGACCTTTGCAACTAGTTTTACGAGCTCCTCCAGCTCTTACTCCTTTATTGTGTTGATTAATTCTCCTATTAGGATCAACAGTGAAGCCAATGTATACTCTGCCTTTGTATTTATCACTCAGATTGTACAATAAATACACTCCGTAAAAATCCTCAACAAGTTCGGCCATTCTCTAAAACAAATATCGATGTTCTACTCAAATAAAAAACGTTTTTTTTTAACAATATATTTTTAATACATAAATAACGATTTTTAAAAACAGATTTTAAAACTCAACGGAAAAACTTTTGTAAACGAAAGAAATCAAAAGAAATTAATTTTTGGATTTCGCGCAAATAAACGTACGTTTAAACTTGTCTAACGTAGATTCAGTAATTAACACCGATAAAAGAGAATAATTTATATTTTTGGGATCTGGCATAGAATCCGCAACAGTAGCTTCATTACGCAACCAAAAATCTTCTTCGCCTCCGGTTTTCGCTCTTATTACCATATGCGTTCTTCCAGTCGCTTTGATTACTTCATCTTGTAATCTTAATTTCAGCTCATTGATACCTTGTAAATTTAAACAAGAAGTTCTCAGAGAATCAGGAGGTATAAATTTTTGTTCTTCTTCGGTTAAAAGATCTACTTTATTTGCAACCGTGATCACATGTGCCAATAATTTTTTCTCGATTTTCAACTGTTCCAAAGTTTCAAAAACTTGATCATGTTGTTTTTTCCAGTCCGGATGACTGATATCTTGAACGTGTAAAATAACATCGGCTAGCATCGCATCGCGTAACGTGACCGAAAACGGTTCAATTAGATGAGTAGGTATATCAGAAATAAATCCAACGGTATCTACGTAGAATACTTTTAAACTACTTGGTAATAAACCGAAATGAAATGTTACGTCTAAGGTAGCAAATAAAAAGTCTTTAGGAATAAGTCTATCTTCGCCGGTTAAAGCTTTAATCAAGGAAGTTTTGCCGGAGTTTGTGTATCCAACAACCGCAACAACAGGATGCTCGTTGGTTTTTCTTTTTTGTCTAGATACATCTCGATGTCTACGAACTTTTTCTAAAGCATCTTTCAGTTTATTTTCGTATTTATGTAGGATCAATTTTCTGGTATCCGGAGAAGCGAAAATTGTGGTACCGCTTATTCTAGTGGCCGCATCTCCTATTCTACCTAAAGATGAATCTTCGGTGCGGTGCTTCATTCTAGAATACATATAAGGTAATTCGGCCAAAGCGATTTGTATCTTGGCTTCAGAAGATACAGCATGTTCTCGAAAAATCTGCATTACGATTAAATACCGATCGTATACAGGAACGCCGAAAAATTCTTCTAAAAATTCGTGTTGTATGCGTCGCAACATGTCTACGCTTAGGAAAATAGAAGTAATGTGTTGATTTTGCTGAACCATGGATTTAATCTCTGATAATTTGCCTTTTCCGAAGAAATACTGCGAATCGAAAGTATTCAAGGCGACTATCTCTTCACCGACGACTTTCCATTCTCGTAAACTCTTTATGAGCGATACTGACTCAGCTAGTTGTAGGTCCGGAGTAGTGTTACGTTTCTTCATCGGGCCCCATTTGATGTACGGTTGAATAACAAGTACCTGTTGACCACCGGTTAGATTTTGAAAGGTGCGTTCTATCAAACCGCTGACATCCTTTTTGAAACTTTTCTCCTCCGGAGTTCCGTCGTTCAGGAAGTCGACATCGGTGAGTTTCCATGCTTGGTTACAGCAGGCTGTGGAGAATTTCCAAGAGGTTGTTTTCGGGAGCACGATTTGATTGATCGCTTTAATCACCGGTGTTTTGAAGAATCTCATCGTGTAATTAAATTAACGATATTTTACTCTATCTATAACGTAGGTCATACCAGTTGCGAACCCCGTCGATGTTAGTAATATTAGGAATTTCGGTTGAGGATATTTCGAGCGAAGAATAAGCTGCGAGATGTATACGCTACAATATGATAAAGAAAATACACTGATTGTGTTTAAAAATCGTCGAACTGGTTTTTCAACTGCAGTTACGTTAAAAGACATACTTGTTTAAAAAATTTTAATTAAATTGTTCCATCGCGAATTTATGTAAAAATGATGTAATTTACACACCGAAAAAAATCTTCATTTCGATTTCGAAAAATAGAAAATTTTTAATTTTCTTAAAATTCTGAATATTCGTACTTTTTAATTACACTCCATATAAAAAATAATAATTGACGCATTGGCTATGTATAAAAAAATAAAGAAGTTAAACAGAAAACCGCTTCCTCCTTTCCGCTCCGAGGCGCGTAACGTCACTGGAGGAAAGAAACTCCAACTCTAACGTAAAAAATTACATACCTATTTTTTTGCCTACATAATAAATATTCTCAGTAAATTTATCTGTGATAAATCGTAATTTAAAATCTGTGAAATCTTTTGTTTTTCAGGTTTACATAACTTTTACTTTCCCGTCTCGTCATCAAAAAAAAGGGGAAAAATATAATTAAACGGGAAATATCCCTCCACATACCATCACTGAATTGAAATGGCGTAGGTGAAAATTACATATTATTTTTACAGAGGGGGATATCTTTCCTTTGTTATTATTTTAATAGTGAACGTTAATAAAGTTATTAAAAATAAAATAAGTGAATCAAATAAATGCCCACGAATTCATTATACGAACAGTTTTACGGGTAATGGCAGAGCGCTGTAATTTTGCATCTGAGGTATTTATCGTCATTTGTATTTGTTTCGACTGCTTATTATCATAAGTAAAAACATTGACATGATTTGTAACATTATCAGCTTTCTATGTGAATTCTTCGTCGTAATTAACATTTCAAGTACTAAAATTTAAAATCTAAATTGCCAAGAGGAGTAATTTTTCATGTGCTATTTGTTCAGTTTCTGAAAACATAAGTACCAGCGGCTGAAATCTTTATCCATTGTGTCATGTGCTTAATTCGATGTAGATAAAGGAATCACGTCTTGTTAATGGTTCATCTAACATGTATATTTAATTTTCGTTATTTTTGGTACCGAAGTTGTGTGGATTTCACTGATCGTATCATCTTCGGTGAATATCTGTGGTATTTCGTCGCGTGAATTTATTCTACGGTGGTTTTATTTTCTGATGGAATATCATCGGAATGTTACGCTATGAGCGTGTATTCGTTGTTGGATACCTTTTGATGATATATTTAAAATTTTTATCGCATTTGTTTACATTATCGTACGTAACGAGATTAACGCGTATCAGTTATACGATCTATATGGTTAATAATTTCGATTACTTCTTGTAAAATGCTACTTTTCGTTTTTAGATTTGTACTCTATGGCCGAAAAATTAATAACAAATGTGGGTCAAGAAGAACATGTAGCATATGATAGTAACTGTAATATAAGGAAATCTCATATTAGCGTCGAAGAAGATTCAGATGTTTCTTTAAGAGAAATTTTAAATACTGCTTTTACCTCCGGTGTTGATCGTCAAGATAATGTTGCCTTTGAAAGATGTAAGTCTATGAAGTAGGAATTTTTCGAATTTTTAATCACTTTTATACGTGTAGCTGAAATGGCTGATGATGGATTACTCGCGGGAAGTGATGTAGAAAACGATGAGAATTTGTTTCACGCAAGCTCTTCGATAGAAGAAAGCGCACCAGCTGAAAGCTCGTATCCAGATACAGGTACTTCGTTTCATCAAAGCTACTATCTGGATCATAATTACGTGTCAGGCAATTCGTCGAATTCCGTTAACAAAAGAAAGAGGTGAGTTTGCGTGATTTTTTATGTATTCGATTTGCGTTGATTTACGTTGTTTTTTAGATCCTCCATCGAAAACGAAATGTCTTTCTCGTCTCGCTTAAGGATCAAGAAAAATATCACGCTGCCTATAAACGAAAATACCAATTTATTCGCGAATAATTATTTCAATTCGGAGCGAAACTACCCAAATGGTCAGATTCGCGGTTCGATTCCAGTGACTCATGTTAGACGTCCTCAGCAGACGGATAATGAAATACAAACGCAATACTCGTCAATGAGTTCGAATGATATTTCAAATACAAACGTTGGTTGTATCATACCAAGTAAGTATTGGTTGAGTTTTCACTAAGATGAGAATGGTATTATATGCGAGGTTATTTTAGGCGGATCTTCTCGTTCCGAAGACGGAGATGCTGGTAGCCTTAGAGTGGAATGTTCGTCTTCGGATGGCGACGATGAAGAAAATGGTATCGATTTGTTGAGCTTAAGATTCGACACGAATAGAGAAGAAAATGGGTATGATTTTGCCGCATCGTCGTCCACCATCGAACAAACTCCCTCAACGTCTTCGGCTTCGGTTAACGTTAACGCGAGTATAAAAGTGAGTCGATGCGGAGGACGAGGCGAACATGATGATATTCTTGTACGTTTACAGGAAGAAATAGTACCGGTTGTTGATTTAACCGAAGAAAGCGGCGATTTCGCCGATACGCCGTTGCAATCGACTCCAGACGTAATATATACGGCGATAAATGGCGATTACGTGAGACAAAACGTGAATCATGCTACTCACAACGCTGCTAATTTACCACTACCTCAGCAGCATTTTCCAATCCACGTTAGCGTAACGATTCCCCAATGCCCGTATTTGCAATCTTGGGAAATCAATCGTAACGTGTCGCCTGGACCCGCTCAAGAAATTTTAGTTCCTCCTGCTGCCCCTCCGCCGTCGACTATCTCGATAATATCGCCGTCGACGGCGGCTTCGCCTTCGTTAGCGCCGCATATACCTCCGACAACGGTCGCCGCCCAGTGTAACAGTTTCAGCGCTCCGTCGCAGCACCACGCAACGTTACCACCGCCGCCGGCTCATAGTAATAATATTTTATACCCTCATCATCTCGGTAAGTACGCGACAGCGGTGGCGTCTCGGAGGCTTACTGATACCGGTCGTTTTACAGAATCAACACCATTGCTTCCGCCTATAGGCCATCATTACCATCATACGCCGCTGGTACCGAATATCGTCGGCCCGCCTATGCCGCCTCAGCCTCCCGCTAGGCCGTATCCGGTCCATCAACGGTTGTGGCAGTCGCATCAACGTGTACAGGAATTAAATCGTCGACGCATGGATCAGCACTTTTACAAGTACGATTTCCATCGCGCGATTGTTATCCTTAGGTAATTTCCATCTCGTGTTTTAGTATGCAAGGCAACGAACCGTGTATCGGCATGAATACCACGGCTTCCACGCAGACGCCTCCGAACGCGCATTTGAATTCTTCCGGATTCATGCAACTGAGCTTGATCCGTAACGCACCTACTCCTTCGACATCGGTTCGACCGCCGCCTCAAAATGGTCATTACCATTGTCCCATACGCCATCAGCCGTTGCCAGCTGTACAGCAGCCGACCGTTTATAGCCATCCTGAGGTCGCTAATCCGCACGCCACCATCGGAATACCGCGAATGCGTCGCGCTAATCGAGCGGTATTGGTAGGTGTCGCGATTACGTCGTCGGTACGAGGATTACATCATAATTAGCGTTTCCCTTTTTTAGCTACCTCAATATAACGCCGAAAATACCGAAGCGCCGAGAGCTCAACCGTTGCTTGTCCAAGGCGAGAATATTTACCCGAATAATTTGCCAGGGTATGTGACCTGTGTTGGGTTTTTTTACCCAAGCTGTCCATTAATTGCCACATTATTTTCAGCAATAACGAAAATAACGCCAATATTCAATTCATCCATCATCATCATTATCACCTGAATCCGTTCCGACTGCATCATGTGCATATTAGCATCAATCAGCCGGCCGTCGTCGCTGTAAGTACCCGCCGTAGGTATGAAATCATTCGCGATCTCATTTAATCCCCTTCGATTGTAGCCCATCGTTACCGCCGAAGTTGGCTCGATGCAACCGTCATATAGGAATTTCACCGCGTACAGACTCGAAGATTATATGCGTTTCTTGGAACGACGTTCGAATAATTTAAATCGAGGCGCGTCTCAAGATACCATCGAACGTTTCACCTTTCCTCATAAATATAAAAAGGTGAGTTTTCGAGGGAAAAATAACGCCTATTTTTATAAGGACTCTGACGTAGTTTTATAGCTTCGCGGCCAACAAAGACGCGAATTCGTAACATTGTAATGGCTTCGGAGATTCGAGATTGGGTCGAATGCGTCCTAGTGCATAATCATATCTTGTAATTGATCGATTTTAATTTATAATTAAAATCGTTCGTGTTCAAGGGCACGTACGTGGTTCGGTTTTATCCCGACTGAAGTACGAAAATTAGCCATCTGTGAACTTGTGTCTGTGACAGTTCGTTGAAAGCTTATTTTTTTGCTGTCAAAATGAACGATATTTTTATGTGTGACTGTTTTTACGCGATTTCGAATTAGGTCAAATGTAAACGAAGAAAATAATTTTTGGGGATTTTTTATTTTCATTTTATATATATTTTTTGAAATAATTATCGTTGTGTTTTGTTTCGTTGATAAAATACTCGTAATAATTTCTTCTACATCGTCGCTCACTTTTTTTGATTTTTTTCCGAATATTTTGCCATTATTTTTATTTTTTCCTCTTTAAAATATTTGCATAAATATAGGTTATTTTTAGAAACAAAACGTAACGCCAACGAATCGATTAATTCGACGTTGTGAAACGCTAAAAAAATTCAAATCGCGAAAATAAAAGAAAAATTATTAAAAAATAATAAATTGATTTTTTTCCCCAAATTAAAAAAAAATATTCGATGTAGTTCGCGTTTCATTCCAATTTATCGTGTTTGTTTCCGGTTCATAAATTTTTAACCTCAACGATAATCGTCGATTTGAAGAACAAAAAATAAATATAGAATAATAAACAACTAAGTAATGTGTTTTCGTTCGTAATTATCACTCAGTCACCGAGTAATTATATTTTATTTTATCGTCGGCAAATTCGAAGCGAAATGTTCATGTTTCAAGCGAGTTGGCGATTTTAAAAGACGACTACGATTACGATTTTTTTTCGCAACGTTACTTTTTCTTTTCATTCTCACGAACGCGAATTTTAAATAGATTAGAAAACGCGAAATCGACGTTTAAGCGTGTGTAATTTTTATCTGAAAATTATGCGGATTACGTCAAACGAGTGTTTTCGATTTCGAACGTAGTTTTTTCACGAGCAACGTGAGAAATATTTCGAATCGGAAATAATTGGGAGTTATCCAAGATGGCGATTTTTATCGGCGATATTGAATTGAAGGTGGATTAAAACTGCGTGGAAGCGTTGGGGTGTCTTTGCGCGATGTGGGGTGACTTGAGAGGAGTGTTTTCGAATCGAAGTTTGAAATTCGACGTGGAATATTTTTTGTACGAAGAATTTTTTCGTATATTTTCAAATTTCATCATGTCAGCACTGGGAACTAAATTCCGGAGAAGTGATTTTATGAGGTTCGGGGTGACTTTGGACAAAACCCTTTGAGGCAAGAGTTATCGCAAATTGAGCGAGGGACATGTTTTATGTACGAAATCCCCCGTTAAGGTGTCTTTGTGAAGTTCGGGGTGACTTTGGACGCAAAATTGTCAGCCAAGATTATTGCAAATCAAATGAGGATTATTTTTTTGTGTAAAAAGTGTTTTTATATTTTCAAATTTCGCCATAATTTCACCATATTGTCAATATTTTTAACGAAATCCGTTGCTGGGGTGACTTTGAACAAAAACTTTTGAAGCGCGAGTTGTTGGAAATTAAGTGAAAACGTGTTTTATAGAAACAATTTGTTCACGTATTTTCTAAATTTTCGCATTAAATTTTGCATCATTCCGAAAGAAAAATTAAAATAATGGCAAAATTTGAGAAAATACCGAAAATTTTTCATACAAGTAGTATTTATTGTTCAACTTGAGATAACTTTCGTTGAAAAAAATTTTTTCTCAAGTCACCCCAAGAATCACAAAAACGCCCCAAATGAAGAGTTTCCTTCGTAATATTGACAAATATGATTAAATTGAGACGAGATTTGAAAATTTACGAAAAAACTTTTCAAACAAAAAATGTTCTTTCTTTAATTAGCAACAACTTTTGGTTCAAACATTTTTGTCCCAAGTCACCCCAAACCTCACAAAAACACCCCAAAGTAGTGATTTTGTTCGCAATACATGTAAACAATAATTGCTAAAATTGCGGGAAAATTTAAAAATATATGAGAAAATTTTTTATCTAAAAAATTTTTCTTCAATTTGCAACAGCTTTTGTCCCAAGTCACCCCAAACCTCACAAAAACACCCTAGCTTCGTGATTTTGTTCGCAATATGAACAATAATTGTTAAAATTACGGGAAAAATTGAGAATATACGAAAAAATTTTTCATATAAAAAATCTTTCTTCAATTTGCAACAACTTTTGTCTCAAGTCACCCCAAACCTCACAAAAACACCCCAAACTTGGTGATTTTGTTCGCAATATAAACAATAATTGTTAAAATTACGGGAAAAATTGAGAATATACGAAAAAATTTTTCATATAAAAAATCTTTCTTCAATTTGCAACAACTTTTGTTTCAAGTCACCCCAAACCTCACAAAAACGCCCCAGCTTCGTGATTTTGTTCGCAATACATATAAACAATAATTGCTAAAATTACGGAAAAATTTAAAAATTTGAGAAAATCTTTCATCTAAAAAATTTTTTTTCTTCAATTTGCACCAACTTTTGTCTCAAGTCACCCCAAACTTCGTGATTTTGTTCGCAATATAAACAATAATTTTGTTAAAATTACGGGAAAAATTAAGAACATACAAAAAAAATTTTCTTCAATTTGCAACAACTATTGTCTCAAGTCACCCCAAATCTCACAAACGCGCATCCCATCTTGGTGCTTTTTGTTCGCAATGTCAACGATAATTGTTAAAATTGCTGGAAAATTTGAAAATATATGAAAATATTTTTCATACAAAAACCTTTTCTTCCTTCAATTTGGCACAACTTTTGTTTCAAAGGTTTTTGTCTCAGGACACCCCAATTTAATTTCAATTATACCTCCAATCCGATTAAATTACGTGGAAATATGACGCGCGGAAAATACAACTCGATGAATTCGAATTAATTAAATTTTCATTCCAGGTCAAACAAGAATCAGACGAAGAAGGAGATAAATGCACCATTTGTCTTTCGGAATTTGAAGATTCAGAGGATGTGAGGTAAACTCGGCTTTCGCAACGATCCATCGATATATTTACGTATTTCGCGTACACGTGTATTAACGATAATTTCATCCTATTAGACGATTGCCTTGTATGCATTTGTTCCACAAAGCCTGCGTCGATCAGTGGTTGTCTTCCAATAAACGTTGCCCTATTTGCCGCGTCGACATCGAAGCGCTCCTAAATAAAGATTTCAACAGCAGCAATCCTGTCAGCAACGAAACATCAAACGCTGCATTTCCGGAGATCGCATTCGTGCCTTATGATAATTAGCATCTTACGATGCCGAAACGATGAAGAAATCGTCGCCATTTTATATATACGCAACGTGTGCTTTATTAACGCGCGAGGTTATTTTCGTTTTAAATTTTTCACGCGCGTATTTTCCTTCGGCCGAGTAAACAGCCGGCGTATTTTTACCCTCTTCTCATCACGTACTGTGATTTATATATCCGGATTTAAACCCGAAATTACCCATTGATTTTATTTCAGGTGAAAATTTTAAAGTCTTTTATATTTTTACTAGTTTGTTTTTTCGTTGTGTGTCTCTCGTTTTTTTCTGTTTTGTTTAGCGTTTCTCTCGAACGTGCACGGTTGTTCGCGTTCGTGGTAAATTTTTAATCGATGCCTTTTAAATGTAGGTTTTTCTTCACTAAAAATTACACGTAGATGTGTACGAAGGGGTTTTTTTCAATTAGTACGATGGGTTGTAATAGTGTAGGTTTTTTTTTTCTTGAGATGACCCCCTGAATTTTTTTTTGAATTTTTTAATATTTTCGTATGCCTTCCATATAATATTACTACTTGGTGAAAGCCTGTTCTTTATTTTATTATTAGTTGATTTATACCTAGAAGAGCTGGTCTTGGTGTTTACTTTTTTAGTTTTATTTTTCTCTTCTCTTTTTAATTCAATTTCTCGTACGCATTTATGTGCTGGTTAGTGATTTCGAGGATATGAATAATGCGCTCAAAAAAAAAAAGAGGTCAGAGGGTGTGCACGATGACGTGTAAAAGGCGTTAGTTTTTTTCTTACACGAAGATAGATATTATTTATATTTAACTTGCTGCTACTTAGTGTGTGTGTGATTTTTTTTTAATATTTTAAAACGTTTTAGAATACCATTTTTTTTGTATTTTAAACGAGTTTAAAATGGATTTTAATTTTTAATTTTAACAATTCGAAATTTTTATTTTAACGTGGCATTTTAATTGTTTTTGTTTTTGTGATGATTTTTTTTTTTTTGGAAAAAAGTGGCGACGAATGTTTTGAGAAATTAACTTGGGATTATTTAAGTACATTCCGGCGCGTATTTTATTTTTCATCATATCGGACCGTGTATGTTAAGGACTTTTTTTTTGGGCTTTTCATCAAAGGTAAAAAAAAATTCAAGCGCGATGGTTAATTTTTTTACGAGACCGTGGCCTAGCCCGTTTTAACAAATTTCGAGTTATTTTTCTTTTTCGTTCGATTTGTAGATTTTAATTTGTTTTTAAGGATTTTATTTTTGACTAATTTTTATTTCTCGAGTTTTTTTTTTATTTTATTTTCTTAACCGAGTTTTTGATTTTCAAGTTAGGTTTTCGTTTTTTTGGGATTAACCTATTTTGTGAAATTTTTAGAAAGCTATGGTTTTTTGTATCGCTAATGGGTTATGGTGCCGGTGCCATTCCTGCGTGTTTTTCTTTACGCCGTGTTCGTTGTTTTTTTTCATATACATTCCATTTCATGGAAGCTTAATTGTGAATTGTGAATTGTGTATACGAAATTGGAATGTGGCTTTTTCTCTGTCGTTTGATACGGTGGTTTTTTTTTCGCGGTTTTTTTCATCCTCGGTTTCTTTCACACGTTTTCTATTACAAAGCTTTTCTGTTTTATCTGTGATGTGAATAGTGTCAATTACTTTGTTTATTGCTTTTAATGGAATATTTTAAGGCGTAGGTGTGATTTGCGAGTATCTATTGGCAAAGGTTTACCTGGGGTTGATTGAGGGGAGTGTTGGATTGAAAATTGGTACGATAATCGGAAATTTACGAGGGGATGGATTTTCAAGTGGGAATACTTTTGGAGTTTTTTAAATTGTATAACCTCGATTATCCGATTCCCGATTGATCGATTTTTCGATTATGTGAGCAAAACAATGCATTAGATTTTTTTCGATTAACCGCATTAAAAAAGCCCAATAATATTGTTGACGAATTTTCGAATTTTAACAAATCGAAATTCGGATCTGTGCCTATGGCCTAGCAGCAGTAACTTGCCGTAGGTGTCATGCGATTTTATAAAACCGAAAACATGAACGTGTTGGTCAGGAACTGACGAGCTTAGATCATACGGTGCAAGCCCCCCCTTTTCTTTTCGTAGATGGCGCTGTACATAAATCTAAAAACAAGAGATCGTACGTAAAAATGATAAATGACAAAAAGTAAAATTTTAAAAGTGATTTTGAGACCCGGGAACCAGGCCAAAAAAAATGGCGTATTCAAAATTTTTCTACAGCTCCCCTATCCTATCCTCACATGGAAAGGGGGGGGGGGTCAAAATTGTTAAAAATGCGAAATTGTCGAAATATGAAAAAAATGATGATGTTGAAAGTTGATGAAGAATGAAGAAAAATGATCCTTTCTCAATTTTCCTCCCCATTTTAATTTCTTCTCTTTAGTGATAACTAAAATTTGAATTTGAAAAATCAATAAATTTCTAAAATACAGAAATAGCGGAAAAAATAAAAGTGATATTGAATGAAGATGATAAGGGAAGTAAAATGACCCTGCACAAATTTTTCCGCCCCACTCTTGCATTTTTTTTATTTTCTAAAATTTGGGAATCACCGACGGTGAAGAATTGAAAAGAGGGAAATTGTGAATGGGTCATTTTTCGTAACTTTTCATTTACTTTCAACGTCGTTATCATTTTTTAAATCTTTTTCATATTTTATAATTTCACATTTTTTGCAATTTTTTGACCCCCCCCCCCTTCTATCTTTCTTGTGAGGAAAGAATGGGGGAGTCGTAGAAAAGTTTTGAAAACGCCATTTTTTATTCTGGTCCTGAGGTTTCGAGACATCAGAACCAGACTAAACAAATAGCGTATTCATAATTTTTCTACGAGTCCCCTATCTTTTCCAAGGGGAGGGGAGGGTCAAAATTGTTATGAAAGCGAAATTGTTGAAACATGATAAAAATGATAGTGATGTTGAAAGTAGATGAAAAATGAAGAAAAATATTCCTTTCAAAATTTTTCCTCCCCATTTCATTTTTTTTAAAATTTTCCTCAGTGATGCCTAAAATTTGAATTTGAAAAATCAGTAAATTTCTAAAATACAGAGATAACGGAAAAAATGTAAGTGATATGGAATGAAGATGAAAAGAAAAGTAAAATGACCCTTTACAAATCCCCCCTCCTGCATTTTTTTTATTTTCCTAAATTTGGGAATCACTGATGGTGGAGGATTGAAGAGAGGGAGGAAAATGTTGATTGGGTCATTTTTCTTCATTTTTCACCTACTCTCAACATCACTATCATTTTTCTCATATTTCAACAATTTCGCAATTTTTGACACACCCCCTCCCCACCCCCAGTAAGGAAAGCATAAGGGAGTCGTGGACAAATTTTGAATACGCCATTTTTTTAGTCTGGTTTTGAGGTCTCAAAATCACTTTTGAAGTTTTACCTTTTTTCATTCACCATTTTTACATCCAATCTCTTATTTTTATATCTATAGGAAAGGGGAGGCTGGCACTGGGTGATCTTAGCTCGTCAGTTCCTGGCCAACAGGTTCGTGTTTTCAGTTTTATGGTTTTCAGTTTTATGAAATCGCATGGCATCTATGGCGGGGTAAACGCACGTAAATGGAAAAAATTGAGTAATAATCAAAAGATTAAAATATTTTTTATTTTTCGTCAAAAAAGCCAGTCAGAAGTTTCTGCTTGAGCTCGGTTATTCCTTTTTGTGTCGTGAAATTGAGCCAAAACAAAAAACTTCCTCTTGGAAAAAAAAATCGAAAAAAATTTTTTTATAAAAAATAAAAAGCAAAAAATGTATTATTTTGATATTTAAATATCTACCATTTGAATAGAGATTCTCTACAAAGTATCAAATGAAGGTTCTCATCATTTATTTCGTTATTTTTTATCGAGTTTCAACGAAAATTGCTTATCCGACTTTTTCATGTATCCGATCCCTCCCCGCCGCAATTAGGATCGGGTAATCGAGGTTCTACTGTATTTGTGCTGGTGAAATCAGCGACGAGGTGAAATCTTATATGTAGAATTCGATATCTTTTACGTAATACTTCGTTATGGGTCGAAAGCGGTATTTCTAAGCTGTTTTTCTTTACGTATCTCAGACTGTGTGAATTTGTGTCACGTGATTTCCCAAGTTCGGTTGAAATTCACTGAAAAGCTTCATAGGTCAATAACCTTGGTGCCTGTTTTACGTATTGAAATTCACGTAAAGTATAAAAAGAATATGTTGTTGGACATGGGGTGAAGTATGTCGCGAGGGGTATCGGTATCGCATGTAAATGCCGCCTCATCTTCTCATTTCGCAAACGGGGGGGGGGGGGTGGATTTCCGGGCTAAATGTTTTTTAACTTCACGTAGTACAAATGAATTCCCTAAAATTGACCTATTTGCTGTATTCTAAGCTGAAAAAAAAACAATTACTAGGGAAGTTACTATTTTCGATTAACGTACGGAAGATGTCAGGGTTAGTTTTTGTTTTCTTTTATCAAATACCTCATTACACTGGTGATTACCTCGAGAATTTTCAATTAGTTCGATCTAAAACCTTTGTATGTTTTTACGAGTATTTTCTATATTCTTATTTTATCGTCGTACAATATAGAAAAATACTTGGGCGACGAATTTCACATTAGGATCACTGTTTTTTTTCCGGTGTGCGCGTGTGTGATTTTTTTTGGTTAATTTTTTCGTATCGACGTAGTGTATAGAGCTCGCTATTTGTATTTTAGGCACTTGCAGCTTGAACGTGTTCCTTTTTTTACATGAGATTTCTTTTTTTTTTTTCGCTATGAATTTGGTGAGGCTGGACGTGATGATTTTTACTTAAACGCTACGTACGATTTTTTGTGGTCTGTTGGAGTAGATTTTTTGGCGAAAAAAGGACCATTTTGTTAGGCCATCTCAATTGTGTAATACTTGGTACCTGCAACGTGTAGTTTTTCGTATTGTGAGTTGACGTGTATATTATTTACTAATTTCACATTATTTTTACACAAATATTTAGCACTAAAGTTACCTAAAATGTTCGTATGTATTTTCTGTGTTATTATTTACTTTATTATGTAATTTTTTTCTCCCTCGCTAAATTGTAAGAGTACCTTGGAAAAGGAATATTAAGGGATGATATATACGCTCATTTTTATCGCAAATATTTAGTACGAAATGTAATAGAAAGGAGTTGTTTGGTCGTAACGATTAAGTTCGGGTTATCGTATTTATTAACTTCTTTTTAATTGGCTTCGATTTTTTTTTAGTATGTATTTTTTTCTGTGCTTATATCGTATTCCTATATATGTTTTGTTGTTAATGTGTGGAGCTTATTTATTTAACGTATTTACAATTTTACTCGAATTGCAATGGGTTTTAACGTCTTATATCAAAAGTTTCATGTTTTTAGCGTGGTTCAGTGAAACATGCACTTAATACGTCATTTGTAGTTTTCCATTGTTATACCAGTAGGACAATAATGTTTACAAATATTTTTATAAATTTTATACAAAAATAATCTTGTTTGTCGGCAATTATCTGTCTCATTTTTTATGTTTCTTTGCACTCTTTATTTACTTATTGGTGTTTTTATTGTTTTTCAATTTTTTTTTTTATTTATCTCCTGGTTAAAATTTAGCATATTTTAGCGCAACTTATGTCATGTGTTGTGTTTGTATTATTTTACGTGTTCATTTATAATATTCTGTAATCCTTCAAAGTATTTATGTTACTATGGTATTTTATGTGATGTAACAAAACATTAAAGATTGATAAATATATATATATGCCAACAAAATGTAATGATTTATTTTACGCGATGTTGTGCGGTAAAATTTGCTAAACTTTTAGCATCGGTCAGGTTTTTTTTTTTGAAAAAAAAAAACACGAGAACGGTTTATGACGTCGTTGGCGAATCATCCAGAGCAAACGGATACGCGGAGAAAACGATCGTTGATGGTTTGATATCTCGTTATCGGTAAAATTTGCAAATTAATCGAGTCGAGGCGAGTGAACGCGATTTATCCCAAAATCGCCTTGATTTTATTGCGACGAGCGATGAAAAGAGGACAAGAGGTCGGACATGGTGAAAATCGCTGGTTCGCTTCTTGTCTCGTTGTTTTTTGCGTACATCTCACATAATAATGATTTTTTTGAGGAAAATAAAACTGAAATTGTTCCTCGTGAAATTTCCGATAAATAATGAAGTCGTATTGAGCGGGTAAATTGAACAGCAAAATGAACAATTTTCAGTTTGTGACTTTCATTATCAATTTCTGTTTTGATAATTTACATTCAGAGAATTTTCCTTTATGATTCATCAATTTCTCTCTTGAACTTAGATTAAGATACCAAATAACCTCGAAGAAGAAGAAACATGAAAGCAAACGTGCTAAGCCCCAAGTAACTAGTAAAAGGTAATTGACCGATTTTCAGAAAATTGTTTTCGGTTTTGGACATTTTCAAGTCCAAGTACTTCCTCAAAAACAAATTTTAATTTGGAGAAACGTACATAATTTTTAATTTCTACAGAAATGAAACTCCACTACGTAATTGTTACCAGAAAATTTGCTACAGTAATTAGAGAAGCGTAACATAACAGGAATAGGTTGGTTGTGGTGACGTCACTGTTTTTGAGTTTTAGCCCTTTTTAGTTTTTTCATCTTTTTTTTTATTCGTATATTTTTTAGGCCTTTTTCTCCTTCGTATACCAGTTTGTGTTTATGAATTGAAAGATGAACCATGGCTCTCCATGAAGTACGGAGATTTTGAACATACAAAAATTTTCAATTTGGATTATTCGTTGGTCGGACCTACATACAATGAACAATTAAAACGAATGATTTGATTTGATTTGATTTGATTTGATTTGATTTGATTTGATTTGATTTGATTTGATTTGATTTGATTTGATTTGATTTGATTTGATTTGATTTGATTTGATTTGATTTGATTTGATTTGATTCCTGTTATGTTACGCGTCTGTAATTAGTTCTATTGTGATAACACTTTCAAAACCTACCACTTTGGTGGACTATGGATTTTCAACAATTCAAATTAATCTTTTCACAATCTAGTGAATAAAGCCAGATGGATTTCTAAACAAAACAGGATTTTTGCAATCTAAAATCTAGATTATGCAAAATCCGTGTAAAAAAACAAACCTAATATTATAATCGGTTACTCGCACATTTTGTATTATTTGCTTTCTTTCTTTATTTATTTTTTAATGTGTTAATTAGTGGTGGTGAAACGAAATCAATTCGTTTCGTTCCACATAACGTTTCGACGGGTTTTTTCTATTTTGTTTCGTTTCTCAAGTGAAACAGTTTTGTTTTGTTTTTTACAATTTCGTTTCCTTCTTTTTTTCCAAGAAAGAAAAAATTCATCAAAATCTACCAAAATTCATTTTGCAAAACAAAAAACAAATAAAAAAAGATGAACTTCTGATGCCTGTGATTACTTTTCTACACGATAAACTTTCTGGCATGATTTTCTGGAAACTATCTCAGTAGGAGCGCAAACAAGCAAATATCGTAGAAAAATAATGGGAAAATCACAAATTGAATGTTTAAAATTACGGTAACGGAAACAAAATGAAATTTTTCGCTTCGTTCCACGTTTCGTTACTTTTTTTCAAACAAAATCATTTCATTTCGCGTTTCGTTCCACCAACCCTAATATTAATAGATGAGTCGAAAAAACCGAAATCAATTGAAGTAAAAAATGGAGCTGACCACGCGAAACGAATGATCAAAAAACTTGGTTTAGATGAAAACAAAAATTATAAAAAAATATGAAATTTATTGTTTAGCCAGGTAAAAAAGAATGAAGAAACCGGTTTTCGAAGGTTTTCATTACTTTGCGCAAATTTTGCGGTCAGATTCCCGTTTAGTGGTCAAAAAAAGTTTTATCGCAAACGCGAGTCTTTCAGCTCATGTTCGCTCTTTGATTGAGCGAATTTTTATTTTTTGTCTTTAAGTCGAGATGGAACGGATTTAGGAAAAAATTCATAATAATAAGTAGTAACTAAAAACATTCACTGATAAATTATTTACAAGTTATTACATGATTGCTATTTGCATAGAATGCAGCGTTGACGATAAAAAATGATCTTGACCTACACAGTGATTTGTAAAGTTCATTATTTTCCTAAATAAGCGTTGAAAAAACGAAAAGTAAAACCATTCGACCGCACAATGAGAATAACTAGATTTGATGACGATTTTTTTTCATTCAAATTACCAGATGTGGAACTTGGAAGCAGTACAAGAATGTGACCCTGTTACCTTCAAAAGCTGTAATCGAAGGATATAGTGCATTAGTGTGCGTGTGATAATGAAAAATCAAATTTCTGAGGTATTTCATTCCGGTCAACGTTTTCGATGATACATTTTCTAAATGTGTAATACTTTTTCCGATGTTCGACAATTTTATGGCTCATTTTAAATTCAAAGAATGCAACGTTGAATTTTATCGTGTGATGATAAATACCAGAAATACTGATTGTAAATGAATCATTTCAAATGAAATGTTTGAAATTACGCGAGTGAAATGAAATCAACTCTCGAGCTGCAAAATACATTTCATTACATTGTGATTGAAAGGAATATCGATATTTCATAGTCGCTTGTATCTTCAAATAGCGAAAGAAATTCGTGTGCAATTCAAGATGCGTATTTTTTGGTGAAAATGTTGAAAAATAAAACAACTTTATTCACTACCCGCGTCATTTTTTTTGCTTAGGTTTATTTAAAGATATTTGATAATATTCAAGGATAACGAGAATGAATTGTATGTTCAGTATCACCTTCCCAAAGTTACTCGATTGGTTACTGAATTGTAACTTTACTTGGTAAATTATGTTCGCCATAAAGAAATTCAACGTCATACAATTCATAGGACTAATTTTATTTTATTTAACGTCGTTATGGTGAATTGGTTGCTTTGTATTAACTCGAAGGCGGTTTAAGCACTTATCAGTACCTTCGTACGATACGACATGCAACCGAACTTGCGTCGACATTGAATACTAATTTGTAAATACGTGAAAATGAATTAAATTGGTTGAATTTGTGGATCTAATGCGTTTCAGAAATATAAGCGGTAATTATGCGGGTTATCAGTGAAGGTGTTATTTCCGGCGCAGTAGATCTCTGATTTTTTCATATTCTTCGTCATGTTTATGAATGAAAAAAATTCCTTAAATTTTTATCGTGAAAGCTCACCTGTTCTTGGAATAAAAATAGATAATTCGAGTTTTCGTATCGATAATCGTGTTTTTATTCCTAGTAACTAAAGATTCACATGACTCAAATCTCAACCGTAAGATAACAAAATACTCATTCGTTCGAGAAATCACGCGTCAAAAATATATCTTCAAGTTGAAAAAAAAACTCGTTTCTTGGAATAAAATTAGTTCCTAATTTTTAAAAATACTTCGAATGACTTATAAATCGACAATTATAAAAAAAAATTTATTCGTCTAAAAAAAAGAATAAATATGTACACACACATGAAAAAAGAAAATACACTAAAAACCAAGACGTTCAAACGGCATGTAATTTTATCCAATCCATATATTCGGCTACTCTGGTATAAACACCTGGAAAACCTGGTTCGGCGCATTTATATCCATACGAGACAATACCGACGATGTAGTATTTCGAATCATACGGATTTATCCACATCAAAGGTCCACCCGAGTCACCCTGTGAGAATGTGACTTATAAATTGCGCAAAATTGAGCATTTTTTCGACATTAATGCTTACTTGACAGGAATCCTTTTGTCCTTGGATATATCCAGCGCAAATATTTTTATCGTCTACGTACGATCGTGGAATAGCTTTGTATGATTGTTTGCATACATCAATTGATAAAATAGGGATTCGTAAATCTTGAAGAAGCGAACTGTACGCACCTGCTATGTGAATATCATTTGTAGTAAGTTTCAAGTTCACTGGTTATTAAAAATGTTCGAAATATTACTCACTAAATGACGTCCTTCCCCAACCGGCCACAAAAGCGTAGTGATTATCTAAAATATTACTTTTGAATTCGCGAGCCACAGGAAGACATATTGGTTTAATTAAATCTAACACAAGGTAAAATAAATTAGCTATGGAATAAAAATTGATTAAAAATACACGTGTTTACCTGTGTACTGCACCGAGTATCGTAATTTAACCAAAGCTATATCGTGAGTAATCGGAGAGCTGGTGTATTTTTCATGAATCATTGTACGTTCTATAGGAATATCCAAAGGAGACGCGCCATCTTTGACGGAATCGTTTAAATTAACGTCGCCCAAACGAACCACAAATCTGAGAAATACCGTAAAAAATCTTTATTCGAGGTGCTAAAAATTCAAACCGATATAAAAGGCGCCAAAGATCTAAACACGTGACTAGGTGACTACCGTAGCAACCAGTCGAGCATGTTTGAACTAGTAAAAAGTAACAACGCGAAGAATGGAAGCGAGCCTTTGAATGAAATGACGAAAATAAAATCATAATACATTACAATTCCCATGGGCTGATTCCATGAAGGCAGTGAGACGCCGTCAGGACATATTTATTGTTTATCAGACTACCACCGCAAATCCATTCTGGTCCGGGGTTGCCTCTTTTACGATATCCCAAAGCCGCCATCCACGGATAATCGCCTATAAACGTTGCAAAAATCACTCCAGCTCCAATACTGATATATGCATACAGATCAAGATATCTCACCAAGCTGTACTCCTTCTCCGCCGATAATTTTTTGCGAAACATCCGGCGTACCGCAGACTTTAGAGTCGGATACTTCACTTTGGATGGTGTTCGTGACCACATTTCTGCAGCAAACCATCGGATCTCGGCCCAGCACGCCGCATTGTGATTTTCGTAAAAACTGAACCACTCTTGGATCTCGACTTTTGAACTCGAGTAATAAACGTAAATCTGGGCATTCTCTTATACTTATACATCTTCCTGAGTTGTTATCGGGTGTGATACATTTAGAATTGACTGAAATTTGAAATTTATGAATGAAATTGAACTAAGGGTGTAATACGAATACGTAAGTAATGATGGATCGTTACCAGCGGTATTTTGACTATAGGAACAACCAATTTGTATTAAAAGCAATACGATAATATTTTGAATTAATTTATTCATATTCGTTATTCAGTCTGAAAATATCAAAACAAAGTACATTTTCAACCGGGATTTAATTTCGAAATTTTTTCACTTTAATGATTCTCACGTCGAACGGTTGAACCAGATAACGAGGTGATAATCGATACGTACCTTCGAATTAGGAAAAATTATCAACATATTTTTCATGAACACAACTGGAAAATAAACAAGTTTGTGAAAATATCGACGATAATACGCGTTACGTTATCGAACGTTTAGTGATAACAATTCCTACACCGTCTTCTTCGGTGGACAAATTCAAACTGGCTAATTAAACGGTGTAGTATGCATAAATAAATTATCCGTTTCTGCTTGGGTTATCCAAGGAAACGAAGATTAACCTGTTTGTAGTTTATTACTCACTGTAAAAACCTACACATTATTGATACAAACCGAGTATCATCGGCTAATTTTTAAATTATAGCTTATAAAAGCTCATATCATCCTATTCGGCGCCAGATCTCCTTCATGACATTCTAATTGCTTGATTTAAGCGGTGTCAATGATCGAGCAACAAAATTTGCGAAGTTAAGGTGATCACGGTGTTTGAAAATGTACCAAGTAACTATCACACACATGCACGAATTTGCTGATAAGTGTGTGTGATTATTGGCCGCAAATTTTAGCAAATTTGCTGTCTTCATTTGGTTATGCTTCAACAGACGATGTAGCAAATCAGCGTATTTCAGAGATTAATTTTCCTTCGATCTCGCTGATTAATTTTTTTGTTTTCTTAATTTAGAATACTACCTGTATATTTCCATGTTGATTTGATATGGAAATACACATACATAATTTTCTGTGTATTAATTATGAAACATTTGTCTATTACGTTTACAACGATGGTAAATTAAACATCGAGAAGTGAAGAAAAACATGAAATCGTATGCGTAGTGCGTACTGCGTGTGTCAGTTGTCAATGGGTTTTTTTGTTGTACTTACCGTATATTCGAAAATTATATTATACCTGATTCATCTTTTAATATTTCCGTGAAAAGGGTTCAATTTGTTGTGAAAAATCGATATGTTACCAGTTTCTTTTTGAGAAAATTATGAATGACCATTCATGTGGTCACTAATTCAATCCTACTGTTGAAAACTCAATGACATTATTTTTGAGAAGACAGGTACCTAAAACGGTGATATTTTCGTTAAAAATGAACATATCACGGTACCGTTGAGTATGCAAATGAGCACGTGTTGAAGAATCTACAACTGAGTGAAATAATTAGGAAGAGATGACGGAAATGATATAAAATGACGCTTTTTTTTACGAAAACGCTGCGTCATTTATTGGATTAACCGCAAAATCACAAATTATTTTGAACAGATATGTTGATTGAAGTATATTGCTACAAGAGAACGTGTTTTTAATTTTTATTGCATTGGTTTACAAATCTACCTACCTGATCGATTGAGGTTTTGAGTCATTTTTTTAAATTATTTCATCGCGTGGATGAAACACAAGTATCAGGTATCTAAACCAAGTTATCTTCATAAGAAAACATCAAAGCGGCATTGAAAGTAATTAAGCTGAATTTAGTCAAAAATGAAAACCATTTATGCACCTAGCATATAATTTATTTTAAAGTTGAATATAACTCAAGGTTGCTGGACGTTGACTCGTTTATTGTACAATAATTGTCGTATTTTTGATGATTAAAGTTACTTTTCTTCGGTTGCTATCGTTGTTTTTCATTAATCGAAGCAGTTTGAAAATTTTTAATAAAAGCTTCGTCAAGATGTGAACATGATTAGTGGTTTCGTTCGTTTCTATTGTATATTTAATTGAGAAGAATCCGATTTGAATATTTTTAATAAAATTTTATTACCGCTATGAATACCTACCCACGTCCTACGTTCAAATATTCAATTTTTTCATCATCACACTAATTACATAATTTCGTATATTTCTTCCTCTCTTTGGTGTTGAGTAATATGCGTTCTAAATTGTCACACTACAAAAGTAGAATATCAGGAGAAAATGTTCGAACTTTGAAAAAAATCTTGCGACCTAAATACATTAACATAAGTTAGGTAAATACATACCACGTAATCAATATTTACATACACAACTACACATCAACTTATAAGTAGGTAATAGGTATATTTAATCCTGCACAAATACGCGCCGTCTTGATATAACTTACCAGCCTACGTCTTTTTCAGAACACTCTGGAACTATTCCATTAGATAACTTCAGCGAATAAAATGTACTTGATTAGTGTATGCTTTGAATCAAGAACTTTTGAAAGTAAGTTTTTACTCGAAATTTAATCGGTAAAGGACAATGATTTAAACATGTATCTAACTTATACATAGTCAGAAATATTGTAATATGACTGTAATTATCCGCCTTTAGCTAAACGCATCATTTTAACCAATAATGATAATTATTTGAAATTATATTAATGGTTTCTTCGTATGGACAATGGAATCGAACGCAAAACTACATACTTCGTGTTGTCATTCAAATTAACGATACATTACATCTGATCAAACACACGAGTAAGTTCCAAGTTGTGAGATTTTTGGAAAACCCACGATATAGATTTTTCTACATTGTGGTATAATAACAGTATTTGATATGAGAATCATTCAACTTGTGGTTACAATTTTCAGCATCATTGTTTTGTTACCAACATCACTAGCTTCCGATGATCACTTCATGGTGAATTTCTAAACATTACACCTGATACGAAATTCAATTATTAAACCGATATTTCTCCAAAATTACGTTCATTGATAAGTTTTGTCATAAGCATTTTTTTTTAGTTTGGCTATTTGAATACTTAGTTATAAGTAAAAAACATGGCATACCTACTCTTGTATTTCAGTATACATGAAGAAATCTCAGATGATATAACAAAATATAGACCGCTCTACCATATAAGAGCTAAAGTAAAGCCAACATAATTCTAGGGGTCTAAGCACAGAAGGGGAAAAATAATGCGCGCGCAGGAAACAGAGGTGTTGAAGGGGAAAAATTACAAACACACTACCGAACATTAACGCCAATACACTATTACACTAACACCATCAACCTCGCGCATTGCGCAGAGCCACTCCTGTGGTTAGACCCCTAGAAATATGTTGACTTCATTTTGCTCTGTTATTTTCAAATACGGTAGAGCGATCCATATTATTATATTGTCTAAGGGAGAAATCTTCTGTACGTTTCTCATTGAGATGTTCTTCAGGTTGCGAAATTCAGTGTAAGTTATAAAATTAAAATTTATACATTAATTAATCGTCTTTTTTAATTAAAAGCTTTTTCCAAAAACATACCTACTTACTTTCTTCACGAAATGATACTTAGAATCGAATTCATCTTGAAAGTTGAAATGGTAGCATAAATCATTCTTTTAAGGAAGTAGAAATCTACATCTCCGCATCTCGTTGATACGAAAGAATTCCCGAAGATGAAGAATCTCCAAATGAGATTCAAATTTCCACTTAACAGAAAAGCTACAATGATAAGAGTTGAAAAATTATGAGTAAAATGTGTATTTGAATTTGTTTACCATTTTGGTGTGAAAAATTCGAAGAAGTACTCGTACACCAATAGAACTTAGTTATCAAATTCACATCATAAGACTCACTAACTCATATATGAATGTTACTTCCTAGTTTCGTAACATTGATCAATACATGTATCATCATTCAAACCACAAACAAAAATATTATTTTTGAAACCGAAAAATATTTACTTTACGTGCGAGAAAATAGCACTCTAGCGTCTTAACGAATCATATAAATGCAATGGATCTTGAAGATGAAATCTCCACAACTGAGCGTATTACAACTTGGTAAACACTTAAAAATTACAATGTCAAGGTAATTTAGTATTGATTCTGCATATTATTCAAATAACATTATGTTTTTCTGCGAGTATAGGTATAATTTATTCAACGTGGCGAATTAACCAAAAACTTTATCAAGCGTACCTGCGCCAAAAATACATTAAAAATTATAGGTATCTGAAAAATATTACCTTATAAATCGAGTTCATAGTTCCGATGATGAGTTTAAAAACACTTTACGTGGTTCATTAACTTTTTTTAACTTTTCACATCAGATAAACAATTTTTTTCGTCTATTATTTCGTTTTCAATTTCTGAACACGAGTGAATATCAGCGAATGAAAAATACAGGTGTACGCCGTTATCAATTTTATTAGAGAAACGATAAATTAAAAGAAAGAATATAAAAAATGTATTCGTAACAAAAGCTTAAATTAGGTATCACATTAACACAACGTCGTATGTTGACTTGAAGTATAATTTTAGGAAACATGAAAGTTATAGAGGTAACTTCGTCACACGTGCGATCCATTCGGTGAATTCGGCGATCCTCGTATAAACTCCAGGGAAATCAGGATCAGCGCATCCAACACCATATGATACAATTCCGGCTAAATAATAAGAACGTCCTATCGGTATAATCATCGGACCTCCGGAATCACCCTAGAATAAACGAAAATTTAGTATTATGATGTCATGTAATGGGTAAAATAGAAAGTAAACACAGCGTTGACAACTCATACGAATGAATACATGATATACTTACTTTACACGAATCTTTACCACCACCACCGGCACATAATACACGATGATCTATCACAGCCCTGTAATTGGCGTAGTTCTCCGCACATTTCTCATTGTCCACGATATCAACTTGAGCTTCTTGTAATACCGATGAAAGTGGACCTCCGTAATGCAATCTACCCCAACCAGTAATAAATGGACGTTTATTTTCGTAGAACCCGTTACTTTTAAACCTCGCAGTTCCACTTAATATACAAATTGGACTAATTAAATCTAAAACAAAGAACATATCGATTACTTTCCGAATAACTTGTAACTATCGAAGAAACCACAACTTACCGGTAAAAGTAACAGGGGTTCTTAAACGAATCAGCGCGACATCATTTATCGCAGGACGTGACGTGTAATTTGGATGTAAAATGACCTCACCGACTGGTACATCTATTGGTGTTGCTCCCTCGTTAACATCATCTTCTAAATTCAGATCTCCAAGTCGAACTAAAGTTCTGAAAATTACTTCATGTGTAATCATTCCATACATGAAGTATGAATAAGTCGTTGAAAGAACAACTTACAATGTAGCCGCTTGATCATCGAAACAGTGAGCAGCTGTGATTACAAAATCTTTGGAAATTAATGTACCACCACATCTATAAGTTGGAGTAGAATCAGAGTTGGTACGATAATATAACGCCGCCATCCAAGGCCAATCACCTAATAATAAAAAAGAACCAATTTAAGTAAGTATTCGATGAAAATATCCGTTGCATAAAATTGCACTATTCACCTAATTCAGCATCTCTTCCCGCAGTTATTTTCAGAGCTGTTCTATTGCTTTTTCCGCATTTCGAAACATCATTAACTTTTTTAATAGATGTTGGACGCAATGGCGGGTTTTCCGATGTATCGGTAACTTCCAAATTAGGTATCCGAGGAGTAGGTACATTACCATTTGAAATTTTCGCGCAGCATACTTTTGGAATACCAGTTTTTAAATCTCTACCGCACAAAGATCGGCGTAAATACAATCTCACTGGTTCCTCTGCGCGATTAACCAATGTGAATAACGATTTGCAATTCCTAATCGCGATGCAATTGCCAGGTTGATAATCAGGAGTGATACACGCATCAGCTCCTCTACTATCAGTTTCTAAATCTGCAAGGAAACTCATCACAATACGTTCTAAATAACAAATATCACCGAGAAGTTCGAAATATTACCATCTTGTCTCACGAATCGTCGATGTTCTACGTTTCCAAATGAAATAGCACAACTATATTGCAGAATAACAACTAATACGCAGTAAAACAACATTTCAAGTGATTACCTATGGAAAAAAAAACACATTCAGACATACCGCACGAAAATTGAAAATTGATGATTAATTTTATAAAACTTACAAAACAATTATCCAACTATATTATTTGAAAATTTCACAAAAACAAATATCTAAACGCAAGAAAACTTCGGACAAAAAACATACATGTTTACAGTTTTAATGCCTGAAAAAAACTGCGAACCTTCTCGTGATTTTACCATAATTTATAACACATTTTTACATCAAAGCAAGATCAAAATTTTAATGAACGATGTCACGTGGTTCGAGTCTACCATGTGGCCAATGTATCCACACTTCTCTCGATGGAATTTGCAGACAAGACTTGTTTCCAATCCCGAAGACACGATTTTCTACGTCATAAATTCTCGAGCGGTAATTTTCGTTCGTGTATTTTAATTATATGTATTAAAGTTCGCGATAACAATTTTTAATATGATAGACGATTTAGTTTTTTTCCCCCTCAAAAGAATTAAAACGGGTTTCTAACTCTGCGATTTAATTGTCTTTTTCTTCTTCGAATGGTTTCTTCATGTTTAAAAATAGAAATGACCACATATGATTCATCGTGCGGAATTTTCTTTAAAACTTTTTACGCACGTAAGTAGGTATACTTAAGCACATTTATATTTCATCTCTTTACGTCATTGTAAATATTTGATGAAATGCAATCGATTATTTATATATTTCTTGCATTTTTACATCATCTAAACTTATATCTTTATTCATGAAAGAAAGTTATATCAATTTATTACAAATCGATTGACGTCATTTCGTCCATGTAAAATAATACCCTAAACAGGTGCGTTCGCAAAATATTAATTAAATATAACTCACTCGTCAGTTGAAGTTAAAATCCCGGTAGACTCGACTGGTTTCAATGTAGCACAAATTCCTAATTTGAAAAAATAATTTTTCAACTACAAAATAAATCTGAACATACTGCGAAACCAAAATAAAGAATCTTTATCCGCGGACATCTACTTCGCTACTGCATAGATTTTCTATGTAAAAAAAGGCAACTTCAAGGTAATTCAGTACACTGAATCGTAACTAATAACTACCTAGATTTCGTCGAAAAGAGGAAGTAAACTATTCAACGACTATTTCCTTAATTCTTGTTAAGATTTATTTTGGATACGTAGATTTACCGTAGTCATTAAAATAAAGACATTTACTTGCTTGTAGGTATAAGTTGAATACCTACTTGGTGTCATTTTCGAAGGTAATGGTGTAAGTAGTAAGTACCTTTTGGTAATTTATCTTAAATTAAATCTTCTCTGAAGAAATTATTAATTAGTCCTGGTTTTAGTTCATGATGGGAAAAAATACGTAATTAAAATATTCAATTTAATTTAATTTTCACCTTCGTTCGGTATTACAGAAAATTCATAGATTTGGAAAGAACACCAAATCGCTGAATCCGAGATAAGCAGTAAACATCGTTCAATGTTTGTGATCGTACAATGATTTATTTTCATATTTCGTGTCAAAAGAAAGCAATTGAAAATGAGAAATGGACAATAATACCATAATTTTCAGTCTCTACGTTGATTACTTTTTAATTAATTAATGTTCGCAGCGAGTTCAGCTGTTTAAGTGTTTACCAAAGGATAATTTGTTTACATATTAGCGATCGGGTGTTGTCGTTTATATTCGGTCGTGTTCGTTGTTGAGATAACGTTGCATGATTACAACACGATTAAAAAAAGTTCTCAGAATTTAGATCAAAAATTTATAAAATAAAATTATTTCTACAAATAAGAGCAAATTTTTTTAGATTTCTCACTATTGAATTACAAATAATTTATTTTTATATCTGTCGACTTTACCAAGTACCTAATTAATTTGACTTGAAATACTCGTCTAAGTAGGTATAACGTAGACATGAAAGTTGAGCTTTATTTAGAAGCAGTAAGGGTTTGTACTTGAATACTTTTTTGAAAATATGAATCCAGATTCATAATACGTTAAATTATTCAATCTTCTTTTAAAATATGTCAAAATTCACGTGAGAGACTTCACGTGGTTTTAATACGCACGCGGTTATGTTTTCACGCTTTATCTTCACATCAAATCTACATACAAACGAAACCTGTTTTTAGTTTCGAACACGCTGTTAATCGAATATAAATTTTTGCACATGCGTATGCCAAACCAACTTAATAATATACTAGTCCACAAAGCTCAATATTTGAAAAGACAGATGAAGAGATGATTTAATTTTTTTCATCAAATAAATGAAACGGGTTTCTGCAAACAGTACCTACGGTTTAATTGTCTTCTTCATCTCGGAATGACGTAGATGAGATGTTCATGGTTAAAAATACTAATGACAAATATAGGATTGCCAGCGAAGAATTTTATTTAAAAATTTTACGAACCTATGTAAACAAATAAATATCAATTTATCCATTTTTAAACCATTTGACGCATTTTTGTGATGAAATATCAATTACCTATTACACTTCGTGAATTGGGACTTACTGTCTACCTTGGAATGGTATCGTTTTGAGAAACTGCGACATACACGACAATCCAAATACAATAAGACTCAACGTATTAAAAAAAGTAAAAAAATTATATTTCAAATGTTTGCAACAAATCACGTACAAAATAAATTAAAATTGAAAATTTCATAAATTTGACATGAAAACTACGCAAAATATTCGCAAATCAAACACCAGTAGTACGTTTTATCCAGTCAGAGAATTGAGCAACTCTCGTGTACACTCCTGGAAAGTTAGAATCGGCGCATCTCACGCCATAGGATACGATGCCAGCTAAATAATAAGTAGCTCCTAACGGTATAATTAACGGTCCACCGGAATCACCCTGTTGAAAGATAAGTTACTGTTCAAGTAGAATCTCATAATAGGTTCATAATTCAAAAGAACTAGATCGTACTTGGCAGGAATCTTTCCCTTTAGCACTGGCACATAATACTCGATGATCGATCACAGCTTTTTGATTGGCATAGCTTCTCGCACAGCTTTCTCTGTCTACGATATCAATTTGAGCTTCTTGTAGAATAGTTGAACTTGGTCCACCTGAAAAATACCGTAGGAATTAATGCTTCGTGAATCGATTTTTCATGTTTGTACTTCAGGTAGGTTGGTAAGTAATTTGAACAGTTTCAGTTTCAGTATTCAATAGATGTATTCTTTTCGTATACTCGGAGTAGCTTCGAGTAAGATTTTGGTGTTCTTTTCGAACACTATTCTGCAATAAATCGTTATCAATTTACTACTATCTGCTTGGAGGTACTCGGAGTATGCGAAAAGAATACACCTAATATCTCATCGGAACATTTTAACCGTTGATATCGTAATTTCAGTGATTTTAGTAATCGCTGAAGATGAAAATATAGCATATAAAAATTTCGTTTTCTTACGCCATTCAGTAGATCCCCATCCAGTTATAAAAGGACGCTTCCTGGCATAAAATCCATCGCTTCTATGTTCATCTTCTTTTAGTATACAAACAGGACGTAAATACACTAAATTGATAAGCATAAAGTTTATATCATTGTCGAACAATAAATTCAATAAATATCGAAATTAAATACTTGTAAAAGTGACAGGATCTTTTAATCTTAATAACGCGATATCATTAATTACAGGACTTGCTTTGTATTCGGGATGAGGAATAATTGCATCAACTGCAGTAGTCACAGGAGCAGCACCATCGACATTATTATCATTCAAATCTAAATCTCCCATTCGAGCTGTTGTTCTATCGATTAGGAAATAAGTTTTAGTAAATTTCAAGCAGATAATCATTTCAAAGAAAAATCAACTTACAACGTCAAGCTTCCTATGTTTTGAACACAATGCGCTGCAGTAAGCACCCATCTATTCGAAATCAAACTTCCTCCGCATCTAAACAACGGACCTGGGTTTGTCGCCGATCGATAACCGATCGCTACCATCCATGGCCAATCACCTACATAATGACCATTAATTAATAATTTTCATTAATAAATTATTACTAACAATATCACTACCTAAAGTCGCATTGTTGCCGCCAGTTATTTTAACAGCTTTTCTTTCCGATTTTCCGCAAATTGAGAAATCCTTAGTTTTAGTAGGTTTATGAGGTTTTTGAACGGTAGTTGATGGAGTAACAGGAGGAGGGGATGTTTCATAATTAGATGCAGACGTCGATTCAGCAGTATTTTGCGGATTCGCGCAACAAACTTTTGGCACGTTATATTCGAGTCCGCATTGTGATCTCCGTAGATAATTTGCAACCGCCGGTTCACGTCCGCGTGTTGTCAAAAGTTCGTATAAAGTTGGACAGTTTTTAATATTGATACAAATCCCATATAAATTATCTGGCGTTACGCAGTTGTGTTCTATACAAAATTAATTTTCATGATTACATTATTACTAATAATTTTCCGAAATGTTAAAATTTATTTTGTTGAAAATTACCACTTTGTCTGGATTTTCTGCTTTGGACTAGATCACCGAATGCGTAGCTAAATACTAATAACAATATAAATGAATATAACATTTTCAATTCGATCTGAAACGAAAATAAGAAAATATTTTAATTGGAAAAATGATACTTCAGATCTTTAAGCACTTTTGTTACATAATTCATATGTCCTTGCCATAGATTTATTGTCAAGGGGAGACGTAACTAGAAAACAAGATTTGTTGTAAATGTATATCAATATTCGAAATTCAAGGATCTTCGATAACAATGAAATGTCAAGTATTAAATACCCCGCAAAACTTAGTAGAAATTCTGTTGCGAAAAAAAACAAAAAATTTCCTGAATCGAATGACACTTTGGGAAACCCATCCTCGAGAAAATGGATAAGTGTTAATTATACGTACTTAAACTATGTGTAAAAGTTTAATTTTAAGTTATTAAGTCACGGTGATTATACATGATTAACACCGATTCACACAAAATACCTAATTGCTCGTTGTAAATTTGACAAAAAAAGCGTTGCCAAGTTTCCCATTGAATTTCCCTGGTCGATTGCTAAAAAATTTAATACTTTTTAAAAAATTATTTTAAATCTACCCGATCAAATATTCGTTTTCAGGTTTTATTCGATTATTCGGCGATGTAAAGGTTACAATGAAATTAGCGATTTGTTTGCAAATCGTTCTTCGAGTTTTTTTTTCATATCTGCGCGCTTGAAGAATTTTATGCATTAAAAATAAATATCTGTTTGTCGTGTTATTGAATAAGGTATAAAAATAATATCTGCGCGAACGTGAGGGTCACATTCTACATTTATTTAACCTAAAAAAATATCGCGTTAAGATTTCAATGAACGAAGAATTTAATCTTTTATAAAACAAGAAACTAAAAAAAAAAAACTAATATTCCAAAATACCTGAAAAGTGAAACGTATTACGTTTAATAACAATAAGACTTTTATACTCACCGATATACCTATTCAAAATTAAAAGAATTTTTTCTTCACCACATGATTTTCTCTGTGTAAAATTTCGAGTAAAATTACGCTAACGAAGACAATATCTTATGATCGGTATATCCAGAGAGTACTGGATCCTCACGAACACCAACTTCGTAACTGAGCTGGCCATCAATGTAAACACTTCTTAAAAGTGCAATGTCAAGGTAATTCAGTGCCTATCGATACGTATAACTGGATTTTCTATCATGAATATGGGATTCTATTTTATTCAGTGATTAGTTCCTCACTCTTGCGGAGCTGGTGGTGGTCATTAACTTTGCGGCAGAGTTATGAAAATGTTATATGCAAATGACGTGAACTTTTCTTGATTTTGCATTCATTGTTTAACAATTTTTTCGAGATTTATAATACATTCAACAATTTTTAACAGTTAATTTTAGATATTGCTTTTCTTATTCTTTTTTTACGAAATTATTTTAAAAAGTGATCTATCTGAGTTCATTTTCAAAAATTTTTATCTTTATTTCGACTCAAAAATCTATGAAATTTTTAATTCAACTAGGTGATTTATGGAATTTAATCATTTGAATAACTATAGCAAAAAATAACCAATAAAAATTAATTATAATACAGTAGCCCGCATGGAAGAGTTTTGCATCGCCCCACCCCGCCAATCTTGGTAATCCAACAAGGTATTTTTTTTTGAAGAGAGAGTCTATTAATAAAAAATACGTATACTTACTAACGTGAAACTCACTCAAAAAAGTAGATGATTCATACAAAATGACGCACTTTTTGATTGATAGGTGAGTGACGTTTCGTTAGGGGATTTTACGAAGGTCGGGAGAGGAGAGAGGGGTTTGGGAGTTGAAATATTTCTTGTAGAATTTTCCGCGAATTATCAACAGTATTCACATTAAATATGGAGAATTTCGTTACAACGAGTCAAATTCGCAAAATTACATTAAACAAAAAAAAAAACGGCGACGTCGAGGGGGATCGATCGGCCGACCGTAGCGCGGTGCGAGTAGAACCGAACCAGCGGCCTACTCGCTCATAAAGTGTGTCGCACGACAGTACTTGATGACTGATCGATTCAACCGATCAACACTTCCGTAACTCCATGCTCCAACACCTTCTTCATGTACCTGTTCACATTCCTACCACTATTTCCTATTAACGTGGAATTGCGAGAAATCGCTCTTTTGCAAACTCATTTCTCATCTTATATAACGTAGAGTTGCAAGAAATCGTTCCTTTACAAAGTTCATCCTCCTTTTGTAAAATAGCGAGATATTGTTGTTCAACGGACTCTCTTGTCTGGAGGCCTTTTTTTTTGGTTTTTAGAAGTCAAATTGCGTGAAATTGCGAATTCTCGTTATTTTAATGTTTGGTGTCAGTCTTTTCAAGCTTTTACGATTTTAGCGAACTTTCACACAAACTCGTTCCTCCTTACAACTTTCCTCATCCCCTTTGTACTAGTGGGATTTTCGGATCCTGCGAGGGTGTGACGCGAGTTCACTCATTGTACGAAGTTGCCACGACACAAGTGGAGCATTTTTGAAGCTGTAACTGTCCTTGTTTACGAATATATCACCTTTTAAAGTATTACGCTTACTTTATTTACTTTACTTTTTTTTAAATACTTCGCCCTCCTCACCAAGAGAATTGCGATTAAGTCGCCATTTTCCGGTTAGGGAGGAAGATCGCATTGGTGAATAGGTAGGGGTATAAACTTTTCTCCCTCGTGGGAATCCCCCTTCCATCGTTATGATTTGGAAAAATTTTTAATAATGAACAATTTTTTCATAAATCTATTTCATTTTTCATGTGAAAGTGTGAGAAATGAGAAATCATAATTATAAAAAATCTTAACTTGGAACACAAAATTTACATTTATTCAAATTAACTGTTAATCCCAACCTATCTAGCCTTTCAAGCACCTTTTCAAGAACATCGTAATGCTCTTTTACTGTTTCAGTATACAGTGTGTCTCAGAAGTCCTGCACGGTACCTTTTATTTTTGATCGGGGGGTGATAGCGAAAAAAATCCACCGGTTCTATACGTCTCATGTGAGGCGCATTCTACGAGGGGGTCAAAAATTTTTGGACTACATACAGGGTGTCCCACAGACCACAAAACGTGTTTTTTCTCGAGAAATTTAAATGTAAGGGGTACGTTATTATGTTGGAATCGAACAGTACGCCCCAGTGTGATGATGATGAAAAAAAAATTTTTGCAACCGGTTTAGCGGTTCTCAATCGGTTATCAATAACTCCTTGGAAAAAAGAGATATGAAAAAATTTTTTAAACAAAAGTTGTAGAGCGTCAAAAATAGTTCAATTTTGTAGAATCATTTTTGCAACCGGTTCGATATCTCGCTGCTGGCAGCCGATATTCTTGTCAAAATCGTGATGAAAACGTGTAGTCATGGAAAACCGATGACCCCAT
>QBDW01006181.1:0-13076 GCA_003261595.1 Maconellicoccus hirsutus | reverse complement strand
AGTATCGCGTGCTACGTAAGTACGTAATCGATTATATTTCACGTGATCTTCCTACGAACACACATCGCGAAAATGGATAAGCCAATTTCTCTTTTGGATCGTTTCCAGATTTGTTTTTTTCGGTGAGAAAAAACGACAAAAAGTGCTCGTAAAATGGGATGAAAAACGATGTAGTTTTTTGGCAGAATTTCCAAAAATATAGATTTAATCGAAAAATATTTCGGGATTGATCGATTGTAAATTTCATTTATAATTTTGATTTCCACAAATTTTCTGATAAAATGATTGGTATGTGTATTTGTAGCAACCCGAAAAATGCTTAGCAAAAAAAATAGTAATACCTCGGGGGGAACCTACTGATACTTTTCATATTACTGACACTTAAATTAATCGAAACGGTATAAACTTAATCCAAGATAGAGATTTTTTATTCAGACTTTACCTAAAACAAAAAAAACAATAATGGAAAATCAACGGTTTACACTACAGCAGAGAGCCTTCATCATCGAGCACTATAAGTCTGAATAAAAAATCTCTATCTTGGATTAAGTTTATACCGTTTCGATTAATTTAAGTGTCAGTAATATGAAAAGTATTAGTAGGTTCCCCCCGAGGTATTACTATTTTTTTTGCTAAGCATTTTTCGGGTTGCTACAAATACACATACCAATCATTTTATCAGAAAATTTGTGGAAATCAAAATTATAAATGAAATTTACAATCGATCAATCCCGAAATATTTTTCGATTAAATCTATATTTTTGGAAATTCTGCCAAAAAACTACATCGTTTTTCATCCCATTTTACGAGCACTTTTTGTCGTTTTTTCTCACCGAAAAAAACAAATCTGGAAACGATCCAAAAGAGAAATTGGCTTATCCATTTTCGCGATGTGTGTTCGTAGGAAGATCACGTGAAATATAATCGATTACGTACTTACGTAGCACGCGATACTCGGCGAAAAAAAAAAGTGGGCGCAAACGGCAACTCGATATGTCGAGAACAATGCGTACTCGAGTTAGCGGTCATTAAACAATATCGACGTCGAAGGAAAGATATTAAAGAAGGAAAAACATTATTTCGTTTAATTTCTAATTTACAACAATGATCGAGCCCGTTAGTACAGGAAAAAACTCGGGTAATTACGAAAAAAAAAACATAAAAAATATCTCGTTTCGGTGAGATTAAATATGTGCGAACAATGAAGTGAAAGTCGGCGTGTTCGAAATACATGTAAAACAGAAGGAGAAGGAGGAGGGACGGAGCGTGGATGCGAGGGCGGCTGCAGCAATTTGGTAAATACAAGCATACGCGGTAATGTATAATAAATCGCGTTGCAGACGGTGAAAAAATGAATAAGATTTTTATTCTCGTTGACGTGGCGTCGTTTGGCGTGATGAAATTGAAAAGCACTTACTACGGATGAATTTTTTCGTCGAAAGACGCCTCCGAGGGTCGAAGAATATGCGTGCAAGCGTTCTGAGAAATCTCGCGAATACGGCGCGACGCGAGAAAAAAGCGCGATGCGAACGAACGAACGCGAAATGTCTCGGTCATCGAAATTTTTCCACGAGTGAGACGTGGCTATTGTTGGAGGAGCATCGGGTTTCAGCGTATGTGTTTGTGTATACAGTATCTACGTAGTATCGTGCTGCTCTCGGATGCGTTTTCTTAATGGGGTAATCGGGAGGGTTTCGGAGGAACCAGTTTTTTGTGCGTTTCGAAACGCCTAAGGCGTTGTGACTTTCTACCGAAAGTTGTAACGCTAGTAGGTGGCAGGTGCCTACTGCCTAGACGGACGCTTTTCGGAATCAAAATTCGCGAAAATGGTGGAAAATCGGATTGGAAACCGCATCGAATGCAGGATGGAATTCGCGAAGAACGAAGCGAACCGTAGTACGATCGTTGGCGGCGGCGGAGAGGCTCGGGGAGGTGACAAAGAGTACGCGTACTCGTACTTGTAAATCGGAAAAAGAATTACCGTTCGAGATTGTCGAGCGGCATCGTACGAAACGCGCGTTACACGACGGAATTGTAACGTAACCGTTGCGTAGCGCGGAGTGGGGCCCTGTGCACATCCAAAGATACGCGGAGACAACGGTGCGCACGAACCGGCGAGAGGAAGAGCGGCCTCGGAGGAAGAGGTAAGAAGAGGACGTGACCTGACGGAATGACGAGCCAACACCGAACGCGGAAGTAGGTAGCGGCTCCGCTTCGATGATCGGAGCGCAACGTGCACGAGGGCAGAGTCGATTTCCCTTCACCAATTGGCCGGAGTTGGCGGCGGAGACGGAGGTACCGCCGTACTGGTTAATGCCATTTGTAGCGGTCGGCCAGCAGGTTCGGTTGCGGTCGTTGCGGCCGCGAAGCGTATCGTGGACGCGGAGTCTGTGAGAAATTTTTTGTACTCTGACTCAACCTGTTACGGTCATTTCTATGGCTTATGAAGTGGTTTTTTTCTCTTCGCTGCTTCGTCGTCGTCGTCGTTGTACATGTTTTTATTCGCGGTTTTCCACAGTTCTGGATTCTTGATCGTAACACCGTGAACAATGCGATCCTTTAATCGCGTCTTATCCCCGCCGATGCGCTACCATACAGTGTATGGAGCTGTGGACGATGACCGTGATCGCTTAATCGGCCGAGATGCTTGCAAATTGACCGGTAGAATGCGGAGATGAGTCGATGTGGTCATTGCCGAAGAACAGGCGTGACGCGTAGCGCGATGTATGATTGTACTCGCGAATGCGAAACCTGTTGCGAGATTCTTCAAGTATTCTGGTGCATGTCAATTTAAAAAAAAAATCTTCAATTGTTCTCCTCAAAGTTAAATAGTATTTTTTAGTTGAATAATAGATCATCGAAATTTACAAATGTCCAAGAAAAGTACCTACATTTTAAGGAAGAAAATTTGTTTAAATTGTCCCTTAACAGAGTAAAATCCTATCCAATCCTCAAAACTACTTCAAATTTGAATTTTATGACCATAAAAACGTATAAATCGATATGTCACTCGATATACTTTCCAAGTCATTTTTTGCCCGAATTTGAGGTAACGAAAGAGTGGAGTGAGTTTTCAAAGACAAAAAATGAGGTTTTAATCGATTCGATAACTTTTGACTGCGTCGAGTCGTTGAAAAGCATCCGCAACTAGAAAATGACGAAAACGGTTGATGTGAAAAGGATACTGGGCAGAGGACGTAAAGAAAACAGCCAAAATCTCGATTCTACGACTTCGAAAGCGTAGAAATCGATATGTCACACGATATACTTCTGAGGTTGTTTTTATTGGCCCAATTTTCGACGGAGAGAGCGAGGGGGGAGGGACAATTGAGAAATTCGAGTTTTTTTCAAGAAATGAATCGTTTTTGTTTTTTTTTTAGGATATTAAATTGCCGAATAAGAAATCGAAAGAGTTGGTATCATATGCTCCTCCTCCTCCTCCTCCTCCTCTTCGTCTTCCTGCTCCTCTCTCCGCGGGGTCGATAATACGGTCACCCGAAAATATATCAAGTGACCTATCGATTTCTACATTTTCAAGGTCGCTGAACACGAATCTGCTATTTATTTCATATTTCGAGTGAATTTTCGTCGAATTTTTCAATATTTTTAAAGAAAAGACGGCGAATAATTCTGGTAGAGAGCATAAAGTGTAAAAAATCAGTTTCTCATCAGTTTTATCCTCTAAAAGAGTGAAAAATTTCCGAAAATTTGTGTGTCGAGTGTCGACCATGCGAATGAATTTTGAATTCGGATTTCAGGAGTTTTGCAAACATACTATTCGATGTAATAAAGTTCTGTTTTTCGTTTCTTTTTACAGTATCGGTCATTCAAAGAACTCCCGCCGTTGAGAAACCCAAAGAGACATCGGTATCGGTAATCCAGCGTACACCGACAGTGCCACCGTCTCCGAAACCGGCCCCGGAACCCGTACTCAAGGAGCCCGAACAAGAGGCGCCGATCAACTACCACATCCCGAAGGTACCTTCGCCGGCGAGCAATATCAAAGAAGAGCACCCGCAGCCCGAACAAGATGCCCCCATCGATTTACACGTGCCTAATATCACGCAAGCAGCCGCCGGTCATTCGCGTAACTCCGGTGGTAACGGCGGCTGCGCGGGCAATAGTCAAAATACCAACGGCACCGCAAACGGTAGACCTCCGGCTAACGGACACGGCGCATATAACACCAACGGCGGCGGCGTTGGCTTGTTCAACGGCGGATACGACGGCACGATGGGAGCAGGCGGCGGCGACTGCGGCGGCGATAGATCTATGAATAACGCGCCCAATGGTAAATGCGGATATGAAAATGGCTCGTCGTCGCTATCGTTGCCGCCGTTTTACGAAAGTCTCAAAGGAGGGCATATACCTTCTTATCAGCATCAGATATGCAATCAGTACCAGTCGCTGTTGAACGATCAGATGGGCATGGATTGCGATACGGGGCAGGACGCGGTGAATTTGAATTGCCTCTTTCAGCCGAACACGGCGGATAAGAATTACTCGTCTCTGAACTACGTCGAGGATAACGGAGCTTTTTTGAACTACGACGATAACCTAATGATCGACGCGGTCGCTGGTAATAATGTCATCGATCCTTTGCAGCTGGAACAACAATTCAACTTTATCGATGTAAGTAACTAAGTATTTGTTTTGTCTCTAGCTCTCTCTACATGACAGCTTTGATACTTCATTGCTTGACGTGAACAGACGTGAACAGGTTGTGAAATCCGGGGATGGTGTGTTTTTTGAATGTCAACTTTCATGGAGAAGTGAAAGGTGGGTGCAGCCTTCCTCTCTTGCTTGAGCCTTTTTTCAAGTTCAGTAATATCATAGGTACGACACGAGTGAATATGCTATTAGTGAATTGTGCATAAATGTGAGATGTGAGATCATATCTTGACATACTCAACATCAAGTGGAACCATCCTGTTAAGAGTATCGCATGCTTATTTTCAAAAATCGACCACTTCGTTTAGAAAAAAATTCAACGTGATCTTATCAGCCTTCTACGTAAATGCAACATAATGAAAAAAAAAAAACACGATGTCAACATTGACATCGCAGTGTTTTTGGAATATTGAAAAACACCACGATGTCAAAAATGACGCAAAACACGGTTTCTACAGCAAAAATACTAGGTTTAGTGCCACAACGTGGTAACACTGCTGATAACCACTCCACCCGACGCGATGAGTGGTTGACTTGAAATAGAACATCAACCGTAAAAAAATGACATCACGTTGATTGTAATGGAAAGATGTCATTTTTAACGCGAGTTCTTTGGAGAAGATAATACAAAAAGATTTGTCATTTGCGCAAAGTCTCCAAAGTTTATAGTTTTCGATGAAAAAATTATTGAAAACTAGCATCGAGCGCGAGCCAGTCGTTCTGTGCCGCTCGCGAATTCCTAGCGGCGTTCTCGAGTTGCTTGACGTACTTGCGTTTCGTTGCAACGAGAACACGACGGAGCCCAGGTGACGGGCTTATGCGCGCGCACGTTTGTGACGAAACGTAGTAACGTGACTTAAACACGAATCAACCGGTTTTGAATGAACTGCTGCGCGCGCCGCGATATTTGATAATTTTTTTGCTCGAAAATAATGCATTTTACGGATATAATTCGTATAATAGTTTTTGTTCGTGTCGATGTAAAAAATATTTTAGATTTTTTTTCGAATTAAATGAGCCATTTTTTTTGGTGAATTTTACGCGTTATATCGAAAAATTTATTACTGCAGAATTTTTAGAAAATTACTTTTCAATTGACTTTGGTGCGATGATTTTTTTGTTGGGTCCATAGTTGGAATGATTTTCGCAAAACCCCTTTTTTTTCACGATGTATATTCCGTTCGAGACATTTTTCGGTTGAATTTCATTCGTAATCCAAAAATGGAAGATATGCCGTAAAGCGTGATTCTAGCCGAATTTCGAAAATAGAAACAAATTCGTCGCTTCCAATGCCCCCAAAGCTCTGAATGTATCGAAGCTCTGATGAAATCAGTCCAAAATATCGATATTCTTATACTTTTCTTTGTAACACAGACGGTTGGTTCGAGTCAATCAGGAGGACTACTCTCGCCTGGTTTATCTTCGCTAGAAATCGACTCAAATACAAGCATGTCTTTACCGTCGCCGACCAATTGCAACTTAAACGACGGCTCTTTGTCGCCGTCGCCGCCGTTACAGCAGCTTAATTATCCGTTCGTGAATAGAATCTCCGCCAAGGTACGCATTAAATTCATTTACTGTAGTTTTCGGCTACCTCGTGGAAATGTATTTTTCAAGATGTAGGCTACATACAGTATGTCGAGTGTGTTTTTGGTTGACCTCGGGCGTCGGGCGTGAGTAAAGATTTGCTTCAAATTACCCCCTCCTCTTTCTGAGTTTTTTTCAATGGCTGCGATTATATAAGTGACGAATTTTCCCAAGTCTCGTCTCTGAAACTACAAAGGCCATAGGTCATTTGACGCGTTTAAGTGTATAAAAAGCGGGCTTTTATACACTTAAACCCCGGTGACCTAGTACGCACTACGCAGTACGTCTACGTAGTTGAACAAGAGATGCTTAGACTACGTTTATACAGTTTTCAATGGGTAATAAATTAAAAACCTTTTGTGGTTTTTAATTCGAATATACGCGCAAGTTTACAGTACGAGCAATGAAATGTAATCAAGGCTGTCTGGTGACTGGCTCTGTAACTGGTTCCATTCGCCTTTATAGGAAACCGTACAGTACCTATATTTAGGATTTACCGAGATACCGACGCGACGCAATACGTACATACTACATACTCATATGTGTAGTGTGTACGTGTATGTGTATAATGTATATGTATTGGCTCGAAGTTAAAGTTGTTTCTGTCTTTTTTTCCACAAACAATTATACAGATACGAAACACAGGGATAGCAGCCGCTTTGTCATCGTTAGAGATAGATTCAAGCACTAATATATCTTTACCGTCGCCGGCAAGCTTGGACGATACCGGTTCGCTATCGCCATCGCCGCATAACGCTTGCGTATCGAGTACTTCCTCGAACGACGGTATTCCTTTGGAAATTCGCGTCGGTGTGGGCATACTGCCGCATAATACATCGCCGCCGCCGCCGCCGTTGGCTAAATATAGCCCTTTTCTAAATAAAATTTCAACCAAGGTATGGTACTACATTAACCTTCTCAAAACAACTTACTCGTACATGTTAAAAATAACATCGACAGCTATTTTCTCTAAAAATGCAAAACACCACGATGTTAAAAATGACATCTTTCCATTGTACGAGTAGTCATGTGTAAACTGTAAAACAACATGACACGTCATTTTTGAGGTCGTGGCGTTTTTCAAAATTCCAAAAAAACGGCCTTATCAATTTTGAAATTCGATTGTCTTCAGAAGGTGTTTAACCCTTTATACTCGTATATACCTTTACCTATTACCTACTGTGGAAATTTATTTTCCAATTGTATCATTCGGCTACTTGGCTTCGTCTATGTTGGAGAAAGAGGATATGAATATCGAATGGAACGTGTAATTTGATACGTTTAGTAAGCGTAAACGTAATCGAGTAAAAGTAAAAGCGGATGTGTGGTGGAATTCGCCGAAATCCGGCGCATTTTTTTTCTTTAGAATCATTCTCGTACGTCGAAAGGCGTAATTTATGGTAAATGTGCGTTTCTTGAGAAATACGTACAACTGAACGAGATGAGGCGTTACCGTACTGTGAAATGTGAATGATGCGATGGGAAGTGTTCCTTTTGCCTATAGAATCGTCGCGTCGCGAATTTCGGAAAAGGTTTTAGTATCAACATAATACACATAGCCTACTACTAGAAAGTTTTAATGTGAAGATAACGCAAAGCGAATTCGGAAAATGCGTGATAAAGAATAAAGGGCTTTTGAAATTACTATTTTTGCGTGTTTCTTTCGTAGAGAATTATTTTAGATGGAATCGTTCGCGAACGGCTTTATAAAAGTCTAAAGCCGCGGGGGCATAGGGTCCGCCCCCAACTAATAGCTGCAAAACATGGGTTGTGGCGGGATTGAACCGGTGTATATAACAACAATAGCATAGTAATACACCTACACGTGTGGGCCTCCTCGGGAGAGGGGGGCCACCAATGTTTAGCAATAATTAGCCTTTAAGCGCGTAATTGTCGAGGTGGCCCCATTGGCGGGGCGGGCCCACCGTATTAATTTACTCCCCGGAAAGGAGCTAGTCGTAATATTTGTAAAATTTGAAAATTTATTCGATGAGTGAATCATTCGCGAACGATTTGAATCTATCAAAGCGATTGGTTGAGCTTTCCCTTAAATGTCTGTAATTTTGATTAATTTTTCACGTCGACGACACGATCACGGTTAATTCGCCGAAACGACGAATACAAAAACAAAAAACAAAAAACAAATCGCCTGCGACGAGTGTTCGCGAATCGTAACGAATCGTACGAGTATAAACAACAAACACGCGTGACTTTTTCTTACGAATATGCTAATCGTTATCTGGGTACGATAAATCGAACCGTATCTACGCCATGTACATGGAATTCGAATCGACGTTAAATTACCGAATTACCCCGAAATTACGTGTATTCTTCGGCTACGAATCGTTAATACGTTTCGAATCGATTTTCACACGGTCGCTCCGCCGCGCATCGCATATGTTCGATGATCTCTCGGAATATACGCGATTTCGGCCACGTATGCATCTTATATTCGACGTATCTGGTATACACCCCCCCCACCCCCCGGGTGCATCCTTCATTAAACGCGGCGTAAATCGTTAACCATGGAGGCGGCGAATCGACAAAGGTAAATGGGTAAATGGTGCTGTTTTATCGCGTAATAATGAAATTTTCGCGTGACTTTGCAGAATGTTTTGCTGCAAAGTTTTGCGCGTTGTGTATGTAGGATGTACAGTGCTTTGATGTCTTGTCGATTTGCTGTTCGTACGAGAGGAGTCGGGCCCGCGGGCCAAGTACCATATGCGCGCGCGGTAAATTAATCGAGCCCTCGTAGGCCGACGGCGAGCGACGCCTCGTCACAAAGAGCATATTCGTACAGATTTCTTTTATGGTCGTGGTAACCTACGTGTGGTATACCTAAAGAACTTCTATTCAATTTGTGTTTTGTAATGAGAATGACGAACGGGTACACGATGACGTGCGCATTTAGCGGAGTGAAGTCGAAGATGGCCGCCGAAAAATTCTGCGTGACGTGCCACGTGTACGTAGCCGCGGAAGGTGGCGAAGAAAAATTCGCCGCGTATACGGTAGCAAGATGGACGTCGTCGAGGGCGTTTCAAGGTGAATTAATATACGTGTTCGTGTAATTTTTTCGCTAGCGTCGCCCAACCAGATCGAGCGTGTATTACGTGTCAATTCGTAAGGCGAAATAAGATAACTGTTTACGTGTTTTTGTGACCGGGCGGACCTGAGGAAACGAGGGTTGGAGGCGAGAAAAGCTTACGCCGATTTCGACACGGTTCAGCGGGAAAACTGGTTTCGGTGGGGAGGTGCGAAGTGCGGAGTGCGGGCGAAACGGTAATCGATTTCGAAAGCTCGCGAGAAAATCGTTTCGCCGAAATAACTGTTTAAACCGGTGACCGAGGTGTGTGGTGCGGTGGTGAGCAGGGCCGATGACGTGTTGAGCCAGGTAGCTGAAAATTTGTCTAGGTTAGTTATCGACTTATCGAGCGTCTCGAGAACTGGATCGAGATCGAGGCGAAAGGGTGTCGAAGACCAAGTATCACTAAAGATGTAAACAAAATGCCGATTTTTTGCCTTTGAAAAAAGTTTGGTATTGGTATTTTCATTACCGATGAAAACTGAACTTTTTTGTGGAAATCTAGAGAAATATCGACGCAGCAAAAAAATCATCCAAATGAAATCGATTGCAAATTTTATTCTCCGTTGATTTCGCTATAATTTGTTTTTCGATGAAAAAGCCATTTTGGTGTAAAACAGAAAAAACATGGAAAAAATGTGAAATTTTCGCGCGAAGAATAACGCAAAACAAAAAAATCATCCGTAAAATTGCTCATTAAATTCTGAAAAAAATTCCAAAATATTCTCTACATCAATACAAACAAACATGTTTATATGAACGATGCCCGTAAAATTCGTAGTTTCCTAGTAAAAAATTATTCATCGCGACGAAGCGCGCAGTGGTCCGCTTCGAGCAACTGGTTCGTGTTTACATTTCCGTTACCGCGGTTCGTCGCTATGAAACAAGCGCGCGCAGGAACACGTCACTCGCGTTCGTTTCGCGGCGTTTGCATGTTTTGCGAAGACCAAACGCAGGTACGCCGGTAGCGTAAGAATTCCACTGGTAACGTGCGGGCGGCACCGAATCCACGGGCTTGCGCTTGTTGCCGATTTTTTGTAATAATTTTTTTCTGCGAAATGACCAATTTTGGCGATCTTGTGTAAGCGATGTTTTCTATTTGAACTGAGCCGAAGATTATGTGGGAATTTTTTTCGAGAAAAATTGAGCGATTTTTTGTGATGTTTTCACGTTTTCAGCGTTCAACTTAGAGAGGATGAATTTTACGCTAAATTTAATAGGAATCGAATTTACAGCAAATGAAATTTATTATCGATTTCACCTCGATGATTTCTTTGTCGCGTTGATATTTTTCGAATTATTTGGCGATTTTGGGTGTTACAATGAGGTGACGTGAAAATGTTGAAACTCAATAAAACGTCGTAAAAATCGATTCGTCGTTTTTTCTTGGTAAAAGCTCGAATTGTGAAATTCTTTTCGACTCGTCGATTGTTTCTCGATCCGGTGAAATTGAGAGTTTAGATGCGTAAACTACAATATTTTTTTACATTGGCGAAATGGCGAGTACGCAAATCTAATATTTTGCAGTGTAACTTACAGCTCGGTATACCCGGCGACTGTATAGAATTCGTAAACGGGGGTCACGGCATCAAGAATCCGCTAGCGAATCAAGATACCGTACCTTTGATACCGAAAGTCGAAGTCGAAAGAGTTCCTGAACAAGAACCAGTTAGTAATGGGAAATCGTCACGGTTCGCGTGCCGAATTTGCTCGAAAAGCTTCAACCTGCAGCGACTACTTAATCGACATATGAAATGTCATAGTGATATTAAACGTTATCTGTGTACCTTTTGTGGTAAAGGTTTCAACGATACTTTTGATCTGAAAAGGCATACTCGTACGCATACTGGTAAGTAACCTTAGCGTTCAGATAGCTCGGTACGAGTTGGACGTTTACGTAATACGTACTTTGTGCGAAATCGCGAGTTTTTTCCGGTGATAATTCTCGTCTTTTGTGTTTTTATAGGAGTACGTCCTTATAAATGTAATCTATGCGAGAAATCGTTCACTCAGAGATGCTCGTTGGAGTCTCATTGTTTAAAGGTGCATGGAGTACAGCACCAATACGCTTATAAAGAAAGAAGAACAAAGGTATGTTTGCAATTGCGTTTTCACCTTGGAATATTTAAAATTACCACTTTATTCGCGATTGTTTCAAAACATACTTACCAAGTTTTTATTGGAAACAAATTATAAAATTTAACGAAATGACTAATATTTTTTTTGCATTTTTGTAGGTTTACGTTTGTGAGGAATGCGGTAATACGACAGATCAACCGGAGACTCACTACATACATTTAAAGGATAAACACCCTCATAGTCCGGCATTGTTAAAGTTCTACGACAAAAGACATTTCAAATTTACTAATTCGAATTTCGCGAACATGCTTCTTCAAGTATAATTGGTAGGAATCGTTGAGTAAATTGAAGTGCATAATTATAATTACAAAATATCAGCATATCCGAATATCCTATTTTTTAATACCTACATATTTTTATATTTAAACGGCATGTTTTATTAAATAGGATGTACCTAGTACCTATACCTACTACCTAGCTACCTTCTACAAAATTACATGAATATATTATTTATTTTAAATTGTATTTTTACACGTACTTCGAAATAATAAAATTAATATTTTACCTGATTACAGGCGTTTACGTTCTACGTTCTCCCTTCGTCGAAGCTCGCTGTAGTGTAAACATCGACATGTATTATTATATGTGACTACCTGCGGAGAGGCACGAAGTGATGCTGTATCTTGTAACCTTGCATGTGCTAGTGACCTACAGTCAAAATTCTTTCTTAGGTTCGCCAATCTTACGAGTTATGCGAATCTACCCCTCTGCCTCTTCGCCAGACGCTACCTCTTTGTCAGAACGTTATCCATCGTGAAAGGCCTGGCTTGCAGAAGTGTTGTTCTCTTTGTTTTTGATCTTTGATTAGAATTAGCATTAAGATTTGTTTTTTTTTATGTTAAGTACTTGTTTTTTTGTTTATTTAAATTTTTGTAATTATATTTTTTTTCTTTGTAAAAAGTATTTTATATTCACGTAGAAGGATGCATCAAAAAAGATTTCGTGTGGGTTGGGCTTTACTTTTTAAATTTTTTTCGGTTCAGAATTAACTTTCCATTTTGAATTACGCTTTTATTTTCGTATCGTAAGGAACGAGTTTTTTTGAGATGATTTGTTCCTATATGGCCAGATGCCAGCAGGATTTTTTCAATGGTGATTGAAACTTATAAAGGCATTTATTTATCATGCGAACCGCCTTTTTTTTTTACAATTCTATAATAAGATTGTCACATGTTTTTATGTTTACGTTTATTTATTCATCGGATTAGTAAATTTTATTACATTATGTCGTAAATTTAGTGTTTTATTATTAAAGTTGTATTCGTAAATGTTGCTTTTTTGTTTCGAGTTACCATCAATTTACAAAATGATTGACAAATTATCTTCAACGACATCATATTGGGGATAACAGACATGTAAGTATTAACCACTCACATAAAAAGAGAAAACTGATGAAATACATGAAAAATGACAAAAACAGCGCAATTACGCGTGATCGGCGACGTCGACTTAGTAGCCCTTAATGAACTAATTACGCGAAGTTCTTCCTACACCAGTGTCTAGGCAGGCAACCTTCGACACCAAAAACGCCTCAATCGGCCCTTTGGGGCCCAAAATAAATGAAATTCAAATCTAAATATGAATCAAATGTACTCAC
>QBDW01006179.1:0-10603 GCA_003261595.1 Maconellicoccus hirsutus | reverse complement strand
GGCAATGATGTGTCATCATGACATCATCCTACATGTCACCCATGACAATGACTTGTCATCGTATCATGTCACCTATCTATATAACACGAGAATATTAATATTGTCACTCATGATCATGACACGTTACCATGACGACTTATCATCGAATCATGTCATTAGACATGTCATGGTGACATGCCACGACGATATTATCACATATTATCATTTATGCGTATGATAATTCCTCATACCAATGACGTGTCACTTACGACATGTTATGACAACATCAAAATATTAAAATTGTCACATGACTATGACCCGTTACCATGACAACGGCGTGACGCTTTTCAGTAACTCTTTTCCCGGTTTGTTTTTTTTTCACAAACTCATCACGAGAAGCTGGAATTTTGGTTTTGGAGGTTTCTTGACACGTTCTCTGTAGAAATCCTACCCTTGTTGTCACCTAGAGAGCTCCTCTTTTGGGAGTTTTAATTTTTGATGCTAGACAAACCTCTCCCTCCGCTTTTATGTACTTCACCGTGATAAAAATGATTTTCCGATGCACTTCTCCATCAATTCATCACATCGGCTCTCTCTTACTTATGAAACATGCTCCTTTCAAATGACCCAACCGCAGTTATCGTCAACTAATCACACCCAAGGCTCTTCGGATCCCACAAAACTACGGTGTTCGAGACAACCGGCCAAAAAACCTAAATCGCCCCTTTGAGCCTCTCACTACAACTCAATCAACTCGCCCTTATTCACGGCGCAGTTTCGCGTCACCGCGCCCTTGACGAACGACATATGCAGCCAACGAACCGCGACCGATGACCACGGCTTTAAAGCTCGCTTTTGATAATATTTACCCGATACGGAGACACGGCCGCGTTACACCAGTATGTTATCGAGTGCACCAACAGAGAGACCACCATTCCTACCAGAATGGACCAGCGTGCTGCGGTACCGAAACCGCAACCCTTTTTTTCATTATGAGCTACGCTTGTGAGATAATATCAACTCGTCGAAGCTCTCCCTCTTGAAAATGGGAAATTTACACCGGAAAGTGGAAATACACCTTCGATAAGAGATTTCCAGCGAGTTATTGAGCCGGCGCTGCGTATACAATGGGTACTTATGTGAAAGAAGTGGTCATCACGAGGAGTCTATTTGCCGCAATATGTTCCGTGTGTGAGATCTCGAGTGAAAAATACATTTACTATTAAAAATCATCGCAGGATGAAGTATAGCTGATATTATTGCCGCATTTTCTTCGAGATTTTTAGATATCACGAAAAACCTCATTTTGGGGGCTAACGAGCAATGTAGGATTAAAATCTGGGAGCTTTATGAGGTGATCCTCTTGGACACTTTTTCTTCGTATCAATGAAGGAATTCTCTTCGTTTCCGTTATTAAATTTTTCCAAAAAGAAAAATATGACGTAATCTGGTACAATTGTAGGGTATCGTATCTTCGAAGGCGTTTGTTTGCCTTTTTGAATGTTTCCATTGGAAAATGGGAAGAATCTACATCCTGTCCGAGTTATCGGGCACTTGAAAATAAGGCGTTTGCGCTTCGATGAATGCGTGGTCGAGCGAATAAAATATTTAGTTTTTTTACTTCGTCGTAGCAGCAAGACAGGTATAAAAAAAGGGATCGGATGCGCACCGTAGTATTGTTTCACTTGGCGTGGAAATTTGTTTAGGAGCTCGTTCAGGTATTGGAATTTTCTCGGGGTAATATGAACGTCGTTACGGAAAACGTAGAATTGTAGATGGTGGGTGAAATATCGAGGACTTTTTTCTTCACCCTCCAATGGATATGATTCGTTTGCACGAATTCTTTTACGCTTTCGTTGACATTTTCATGGCAGAGTTGAGATATAGTTTTGCCCTCGTTTGAATGGTTTTCACGAGATTCATATTTCATATTCGTAATACGAATCGTTTCCATATATCGCAGCAACAAGTACGAATTATTCTCATATGTAATTACATCGTTTCAATAGCATAAATTCCATGAAAACGTAGCCCTCGAGTACTTCGCATCGATACCGACAATTCGACGAATTAACCGAAAATCTCGCAATTATTTCAAACGAGCCGAAGTACGCAAACGTGACCGGCATAGACGGAATTTACGTTTTCAGCTTTTCCATTTACAAAAAACACTTATCGAGGGTGAAAAAAAAGCAAAACAGACAAGCTGCATAATTGATGTCGCATCCAATAGGCAATTTTATCACACAACTACCGCGTCCAAGAAAACCATTCTACATTCCCATTCAACGCTTCGGTAATACGCTTCTGACCTCCGAAAGCTCTTCGGAGGGTTTTTTACGAGCACAGAAAAAACACTGCGGTTATTTCGCGAATTGGCTAAAACACAATATCATTGGTGGTTTACACCTGAAATGGTAAAAGCGCTGTTGCGGGAAATTAGTGCTACGAAGCGCGAGACTCGAGATAACCCGAGGTTTTTTTCGACCCGTAGAGGGTTCCAAGATGCATCTTTAGTGTAAATTTATGGTACTTATCAGTGGATGCGGTCAATGGCGGGTATGTGTTTAACCGAGGTCGGTTATTTTTACCAAGGTTCCGTCGAGTCAGCCGACCGTGAAATTAACAAAATATTTAGAGGTGTCAGCGTACACGAACGAAGCGTTGGCGAGTGATAAAAACATGAATTATGGTAGGATTATCGGACGTATACGCGAATACGCCGGAAATTAATTTTAAACTTAACTGGTTCGTAGGGCCTTTGGAGGGAGATTAATGCGAGATAGAAATGGCCGGCGAGTATATGAGGGTGATTTTGCCGATATTCGGTGATGAGGAGGAGGGTGGGTTTTTATTCGAGATCATTTTGGAAAATTCACAGCTAAGGAGTTGGATGGATTTCGCTATTCGATTGTCGCTTTTCATACAAAAATCAGAAATACCAAAAAAATTCGTATTTCATATTTTGGGTAATTTTTTTCTATTCAAAATAAATTCAAGACTTTTTACAACTTTTTTTTTAGTTCGAAAATTGACTGCAAAAAATGAAAATTTGCAATTTTGAGTTATGAATTATGCAAAGTTTTTTATTCAAAATACGAGTAAGTTGCAAGATTTCTCAAAATATTTTTGTCAAGGTCAAAAAAGTCGATGACTCGAAAAAATGAAAATTTGGAATTTTTCATTACCATCTCACCAAATTTTCAGAAATATTTTAACTCAACCCCTCTCCCCCTCCCCCGCCTAAATCAACACAGTATTTTCGAGATCTATCGACTTATAAATTATGCAAAGTTTTTTATTCAAAATAAGTTTCAAGATTTTTCAAGATATTTTTGTCAAGGTCAAAAAAGTCAATGGCTTCAAAAGATGAATATTAAAAATTCTTTTTCTTACAGGGAATCTGACAATTTTTTTGATAAATCACTACTTTTTCACCACTTTTTAACCAAACTTTACGGGAAATTTTCAACTCATTTCAATCGACATTTTTTTCTCGAAATTTATCGACTTTTGAATTAAGAATTATGCAGTTTTCTATTCAAAATCAGTTCAAAATTATCAACGAATTTTTTTTTAGTTCAAAAAAGTCGATAGCTTCAAAAGATAGAAATTTAGAAATTTTTATCTCACAGGAAACCTGACAGATTTTTCTTGAAATATCACTACCTTTTTACCAAATTTTCAGAATCTCTCAACTCGACCATCTCCCTCGCCCCCTCAATCAAGAAGGCCAAATTTATTACAGAAAAAATTTCAAAAAAGGAGAAAATCTGTACTTTTGATAAAAATTATAAAAAAATTGACGACGTTGGCGACGACTTTGAATAACAATGATCAGATCAGCAAAAATAGGTATCTTTGGATTTCATTTTCCTATCGTAAAACAGGTCGAATCCAAAACCATCCAATTTGATTTCAAAGTGAATTATCTGAATTTTGATGGACATTTTAAACTAAAATGAAAACACAAATCGCTTAAAAATTCCTCCGTTAATTTTGCTGGGTTAAAAAAGTTAAACGAAATTTACAATTTTTTAGACTTATCGGTGATGAAGACATTTTTATGTTTTATTATGTATTTACATTTAATCATCATTTTAGCGCGGACACGAAGATATTTTACATTTTGTTTAATTTCATTTTTCTTCAAAAACATATTCCTGGATTAAAAATATCTATTCGTAGAATTTTTTTTTCATATTTTTAAAAGTTTCTTAATTACTCGTACTTTTGTAACTTGTAAATCAAATTTATTCGAAAAACTTGGAATAAATTTCATCACAAAAAAAATTCAAACCGAGCTAAAATGACTTGGTAAAATTCACCCCCTCCTGATTCTCTTTTCACACTCATCCTCCCTGTAATTTCCAAATCTGCAAACGCCAGCTGTCCCATTTCCTTATAAATTTCACAATTTCGTGAAATTTCTACACCAGTTGGAGAAATCTATTCGTGCTCAGAATTTCATGCGAAAATTCGTCAGCAACAAGTCGTCGCAATGGAAAAAAAATTCCGAGAAAAAAATTCCACCCATTTGTATCTCAACGACTAAGGCGATTTTAATAAACAAAAATGTACAGCGAAGATAAAACGCCTTACGCGCGGTAATATTTCAAGAGAAATGAAACATCCTACAACATTTCGTTTTTATTTGATGAACGCAATTTCAGAATTTTTCCCCGTAAAGAAATTACTTCCCGCGTATCGGCCTTTTTCGCTATTTTGTTTTTAAATAGAAAAAAGCAATAAACTAGTTATATGAATAATTTATAAATGAAATTATTTAATATTGTTGCATATGGAGAGAAAATATTACTGATATTTCATGAATGTTTAACGTACCATATAATTGAGTCATTTCCGTTTCCACTTTCGTATATAGTGCTGGGTTTTCCTTCTTTTTTTTTCCATATACACAACACGCTCACTTCGCGAAGAGCTTTTTTCTCGAACGCGTCGTCGTCGCCGTCGTCAAAAATTGCGGAATAAATTTATATCGTTGGGTAGGATTTAAAGGGCCGAGGTGAGGGTTTAGGATGTGTGATGGGTTATATATATTTCGTCGATGTATATTATGTAACGATATACTTTCCGGGGAATATATATGACGAAAAGTATAAAGGCGAGAGAATTCGACGACGTGAAGGAATTTTCATTTAGCCTTATGTGGTCGGGTGTCAAGAAGCCAGGAAGGCGGTAAATGAAGAGCATCGAATCGCGAGATAATAAGAATATGGCAAATTGAAAAAGTAAAAAGTATATAGAGAGTATTTCGCGCGCGAGAAAATATTAAGAATGGAAAATTGAAATAGATATTTTTAAAAGGTGAATGCGTTATACAGAAGCGAGAAAAAAATAAGGGAAAAAAACGCGTTGCACGCAAGAAAGCGAAAAAAAAAAAGAGGAAACAAGTTTAACCAAATACCTATAATATAAAAACTACACGTTCGGTACACCTTTGTACGTTGCAGACCTGTGATGCATCCCTTGGGAACATTCCTCCGTATGATGATCTGAGCACTTGGGAAAAAACTGATAGCTTTTTAATGTCTTACCTCGACGCGCGTCGAGTTTAAAAATTGCTCTCCGAATTACACCTTTGAAAGTTTCCCGTATCATATTTCAGTTATACCATAAGCAGCGCACGAAAAACGCTTACCCACATTTCTAAAAAGCTTTTAACATTTTCAAAAACAAAATGGAAAAATACGTCGCGCGTACGTAAATAATGATTCCGGTGAAATATTTTCGCTATTTTTATCAACGAAGGGAGATTCGTCGCAAACGCGACGACGAAAATTCGCCGCATGTGTTGGCGCAAAGAAGAAAAAAATGGACGCGGAAGCAACGACGTGCCGTCTTTTATGAAATTACGTCGCGTACAGCGACGCCGACCCCTCGTCGACGGGAAAAACGCCACGGAACGCGAGTTAGAGGATTTTAATCAAACTCGTTTAATTTTATTAGCCTTTTCGATGATAACGAATCGAAATTTTTACGCGGGGACCGAGTGGAAATGATTTTCACGCGTGTCGTGCTCGAAGATTGGAGCTGATTTCGCTGCCGAACGCGTGCCGCGAGGTGTATGCAAATGGAAATGCGAATACAGGGTGTGAGGAGAGGGAGGGAGTACGTCGTTCTTTTCCATGAAAAAGCAAAGGGAATATTCGAGAAAAAATCACAACAAAGGGTGGTATGTTTTTTCACTCTTAAGATTGCCGCAAAGGGTTACCGCACTCGTCACAAGTTCATATGAACGACATTAACCTTGAGATGTGAACTTAAAGTTGGTATCGAGTTACTTTGGTTTTGAGCTTGGTCATGAAGTAGTTATTTCTTCAAAAAGCATTACCTGAAGAATTCAATAATTGCAGTTTTAGTGAGAAATTACCATTGTTACGGTAAATTCCCATATGACGGTAATTTACCACTTTTGTGGATAGATAACCATTTTTGGACACCTATAAATATTTACGAACACTTGCGTTTTTACATAATGTCAGTTTTTACAAATACATTAATTACCGATTTTACTGTAAATTACCGTTATTTGTTGTAATTTACCGTTTTTACGAGTAAATTACCGATATTTATGGTAAATTACCGTTAATACGAGGTGGATTACCAATTTAGAGATGCATACAAATATTCACCGTAAATCGCATTTCAACTCATAGTGACAATTTTCATAAATCAATTACCCAATTTACCGTAAATAACCGTCATTACGAGTAAATGACGGTCATTTTAGGTAAATTACCGTTTTTACGAATAAATTACTGTTATTATCAGTAAATTACAATCATTTTCAATAAATTTACAGCTTAACCGTAAATTACCGTCTTCACTAGAAATTACCATTTTTCATATGAATCGATGTTTTTTTAAAAAATACCCAATTTTACGAGTAATTACTGTTCTTTTTTCTACAACCAATTACTATTTCTGGGGTAATTACCGTATTTACAGTAAGTTGCATGTGGCATAATGAATTGTCATTTTAACGGTAATTCGCGTAATTTTGCGGTAAATTTTCCTTTTTTACAAGTAAATTACGGTTTTTCGTGGTAATTACCGTTTTTGAAGTAAATACCGTATTCAAGGTAAATTTGACATTTCACAGTAAATTACCAGTTTTACAGTAATTTTTAGAATTTGATCGTTAATTTCCGTTACTTCAATAAATTACGGTTTTTACGAATAAATTACTGTTATTCTCGGTAAATTATGATCATTTTCAATAAATTTACAGCTTAACCGTAAATTACTGTATTTCAGATGAATCGACGTTTTTTTGAAAAACACACAATTTTACGAGTAACCACTGTTTTTTTTCTACAACCAATTACTATTTCTGGGGTAAATACCGTATTTACGGTACGTTGCATGTGGCACGATGAGTTGTCATTTCAACGGTAATTCGCGTAATTTTGCGGTAAATTTTCATTTTACAAGTAAATTACGGTTTTTCGTGGTAATTACCATTTTTGAAGTAAATACCGTATTCACGGTAAATTTAATATTTCACAGTAAATTACTAGTTTTACGGTAATTTTTAGAATTTAATCGTAAATTTCCGTTTCTTCAGTAAATGACCGTTTTTACCTTGCGTTACCATTCTTGTGGTAAATACAGTAAATATTCTTTACAGTAAATCATGGTTTTTACCAGTAAATTACCATTTTTACACTTCTATTTGTTTGTTCAACGCATAAGAACGAATATAATCAACTGCTAGTTTCTTTTCTCATTTCTACTGCATAATATAGAAAACTGCTTAATTTATCAAAACTTAAATAAAAACGAGCAACGAAATTTACCACGATAATTTTTACTTTGATTCGTGTATTAATAAGCCGATACTCCGAAAAACCTTTTCCCTCGCGAGGGAACTTCAACTTTGAAATTTTTCCTTCTTTCCGCTTTCGCATACAATATATCAAAGATCAGACAGATGTACGCCGATCGAAAGATAACAAGTAATATGGTAAAAGAAAAACACAAACTTAACGTCATTGGTGCAGGAAATCGAAAGAGGAAAAAGGGCTTGTCAGATTAAAACACGTAGATGTCAGATTGGCGTAAGACACGCATCAGATTACATTAGATGAAGCTCGAAATTCGGTATTAATTCATCGGGCGTCTTGCGGTGGTGGGGGCGGGGGTGAATCTAGGCGTGGTGTGTTTTCGTACATCGGAAGAACGAATAAGGCGAAAAAAGGCTTAGTTTTCGTACAAAGTGACCTATATATTTGGAGAGCTGACGTGGATGGTATCACGATGTGAGAGGATTTTCTATAAACATCAACGTGTCTTGGTTAAAAGAGGCGGAAATTAAATTGCGACTTTGGTCTTTTTTTTAATGCTCGGTGCTCGAATACTGTGAGTGCGAAATGCTTTAGATTTGAATAAAAACCTTCATAGCTTTAGGCTGGCAATCGTTTAATTGATTCTTTCTTCTTCCTTATGTGTAGGATATTAACGATCAAGAGGAACTGTCGCCGTTATATTGAGACCGTCGCAAAATACACCGAATATTGGTGTAAGGAGCCCTTATTTTGCGCTAGCGTTGTTAATAATGTTACAGCATTAACATTATAATCGGACGAGCGCCACGAGAAAGATATAAAAATAAGACTTAACTCGAGAATAATAGAACTTATTACATCGACTATGGGCGACGAGGTCTAACGTTGTCCCAAACAAGACGAAATTTAGGGGTAAGTTTTATCGCATGTACTCGGTTCGCAAAAAGAAACAACGTCACAATTACGAATAAAAGAAAAGAAAAAACGGAAGAAAAAACATGGTAAATGTTACACCAGCAATTCCGGGGGCATAGAAGGGGAAACTCAACGACGAGGGGGTAACAACGGAAGAGTACAACGTACCATGTTCGTTTGGTATAGAGAATATGAATTATTAAAAAAAGAAAAAAAAAGGAAAAAAATTACATAAAATAAACGAGGGAAACAATATTCCATAAGTGTCTCGTTTGTCATAAAAGCTCGCAATGCGAGCCCATTTAAGAGGGTTTTATTGCGTTTTGTAAACATTTTAGTTTTAAAATGTCGCGAATGAATCGGCTATGGGCGAACTTAATTCGCGGGCATTACCGAGCAAATCCCTCAATAACGAAGACTACATTCGGTCGGCGTCTCTTGTAGTCGTTGCGAAAAGTGAATTTTTTTCGTACGTGTATGGGCTTCGCAACGACGACGAGGGGGTAACCAAGATCGGATTTGTATATGGCGCAAATGGCATAAAAAATATTCGTTTATGGCAACCGTAGTCGAGGCCATGTTGAATACGATATTCGTATAACGGATTTATTCGGCAAAAATTGCGCATACGATAATCCGTGCTTTGGTATAAGAAGCCGGCACTTTTAATAATTTGCTGCTCGGAGGAGAGGCATCGTGTTTTGTTTTACGTCAACGTATATAACCGGAAATTACGCGGACTTAGAGCTTTTGTATCGTGGTAATAACCTTTTTAAAGTGTAATCTGATTGTACCTCTACGGTAAGATGTAATAGCGGCGACCTGCAAGAGGATTACGATGGCGAGCCACCATCGCCGAAGAAGCCACTACGACGAAGTATTAGAATTTATAATACGACTGAAAAACCTAGCGAGTTAAAAAGTTTATGCGGGTATAATCCGATCATCGAGGGTGGGAAAATAACCTTTGGTTTAATTAAAACCAAAGTTTTTCAGTCGCAAGAAAAAACTGTCCGATTGGCGTAATCCGTGTTCGAGCATAGAGTGATTTAGTCATCTCGAGATGAAGTGGTAGGGCGGTAGGTGGGAGAGGGGTTTGGTGAAGTTGGTTACTTGGACGATGCTAAATTTAAAATATTCGAGATTTATAGACATGATGATGAGGTGGAAAGGAGGGGATTTTAATGAGCTGAAAGATTCGATAAAGGAAAACGACAAAGGTAAAAACTTCTGTAAAATTTGATAAACGCGAGAAATTTGATCGAAGATGTCATACTCAAATTTACCCATCAGTAGATTAAAAACAAAGTGGAGAAGAAAAAAAGGAAAAATTGATGGAAAAAAGCGAAAACGTGAGGAAAAAATGTGAAAATTGAGGGCAAAAAATTGAAAAATTAAAAAATAAAGAAGGCAATAATGTTGAAGAAAATGTAAACATCGAGGAAAAACATTTAAAAATATTAAAGAAGTGTAAAAATAAGAAAAAGATCCGAAAATAAAGAAACAAAATGTAAAAGTGGAGAAAAGAAGGAAAAATAGAGGATGCAAAAATGAAGAATGCAAAAATGGAGAAGAAAAAAAGAAAAATTGACGAAGAGAAGAAACGTGAAGAAAAAATGTAGAAATTGAGGGAAAAAATACAAAAATTAGGAAATAAAGAAGGCAAAAATGTTGAAAAAAATCTAAAAATTGAAGAAAAACATTAAAAAATATTAAAGAAATGAAAAAATAAGAAAAAGATCCGAAAATAAAGAAACAAAATGTAAAAGTGGAGAAAAGAAGGAAAAATAGAGGATGCAAAAATGAAGAATGCAAAAATGGAGAAGAAAAAAAGAAAAATTGACGAAGAGAAGAAACGTGAGGAAAAAATGTAAAAATTGAGGGAAAAAATTGAAAAA
>QBDW01006178.1:0-15975 GCA_003261595.1 Maconellicoccus hirsutus | reverse complement strand
TATCGCATCTGGATTTCATTTCTTGTTCAAAGTAGGCCAGAGTTTTTTGTCTTCTTCCTCCAATTCGCATTCTAAACGTTTTTCCAATGCTCGTAGATCGTTTACGATACCTTCTTCGTATGTTTTATCCTGAAATGAAAATTATTAGTAAGATCAACAAAGATCAAAATTCAAACTAAAGATCGTCTATAAGCGATAAATATACTTTACCTTCATATCAGCAATCTGTTTCTTTAATCCTCTCAATTGACCTTGCAACTTCACCGATTCTAATAAAAGCCTGGAAAAGTTACCGTATAAATAAACTACTCGATTCTCGATTTATTAAATTGTAACACTTACGATTCCGGTACTTCATCGGATGCTACTCCGCAATGATTCAATGGCTGAAAAGTATCGCCGGCGTTCATCATAACAGCTACATCAGGTACACCACAACTGCAACCTAAATAAATCGATGAACTTCGATCCGATAACCTTGTTATATAGTGAAACTTACATAATTTTGAATGATTCACATTCCATTCGCCTGATCCACCAACACCAAAAGATTCTTTACAGGAATGTCCCGAATTCGCAGGTCGATCGAATGATAAAGCTCGAGATAATAAGGATTCCGAAGAAACCTGACATGAACTCGAGGATAAATTTAATTTTTCTAGCGATACCGGATTTTGAAACGATAACGCGTTCGTTTGCGGAGGTAATTGGATTTCCAAGCTTTAACAAAATAATCGACGTAAAAAAAAGAACAGGAAATAAATTACGGTATAATCAGACGTTATTTACTTCATCGTAGACGTGGGTATAGGATTATTCATTATATAAGGCGTGCTTGGGATATAGCTCGTCGGACAATACACGTTCATATTAGGATTAATTTCCTATAAAAAAAAATTAAACGTAGAATTAATCTTATGTCCATATTTATAACTCAAATTATAAATTTTACCGAATTGGTAGAAAAGTATTGATTTTGGACGCCAGACAAAACTTGTTGCAATTCCGAAATAATCTGTTGTTTTCGTTGATTCATGGCCACGAGGTATTGGGACGATGTTATCTTTCTAACGTTGTTGTTTATGGTTAAAGCCGTGGAATCCATCAATGGTGAAGTATTTAATACATCGTTTGATTGGCTGATGCAGAAAAAATATCGTTTAGTAGGCTTAGTTGCAGATAGAGAATCACGATGAGGAGTTAAACAACTCATCTGACTTTTTCAAACTTACAGTAAATTCAACTGATTAAAATCACTGGCATAATCGCAAGGTCGACAAAAACAGCAATCATTTTTCTCCGTACATACATCTCGGCTCAAAACTTGACAACAGTCTTCCATACTCAAGTCGATATCTAGACAAGGATATGATAAAATGGCGTAAATTTCAAGGAAAGATGAAAGAGGAGCCAGAACATGTGCTTACTTCTCGAAGCAATAACCGAGCTGTTATTATTGGCGTTTTTCACAAATGGAGACATATTCTCGTTCTCTTTACGTTGGAATTTTCTATGCTTAGAACGATATCTGAAACATAACAACAATCACGATTAATTTTGATGTAAATTTACTCAATCGTCGAGCTTTATGACTCCTTACTTCACTAGTTCTTCTTCGGTATGGGCAAATGTACAATTTTTCCCTCTAGGGCACTGTCCTTTCAGAGCTAAATCACGACAAAGGCTAATTTTGTACTTGGAAGCGTGAACAGAGATGTTACTAATCGGATCATTGTTCATTTTACGACACCCATGAGTTTTAATAAAATTCACTAAACCGGAGACCACAGTCAGAGCCGCTTCTAATGCGGTTGATACAACGGACCATATCTGACTGCCGAAATCTGCCAAAAAAAAAGAGCAAACTATGCGAAAAGAAATACAAGAGGTAATTTTAAATCTAACAACTCACCGGAATTGACATCTATATCAGCCAAATACTCCAAATGAGGCCTCAGCACGCACAAATTACCCGGATCCGCGGTTCGTTGCAAAGCGATAACAAGTTCTTGAACGGATTGTGCGAAAGATTGAGGATTTTGTAGCTTATCAATGATCGATTGCATGTGAGATTTATGAGCAGTATCGCCATATAGAAGAGCCGACCATTGATCGGGCGCTATACGAAGACCAGCTTCGGTGGCTATTTCCACAATTTGAGCGTCGTGTTCGCGACGTAATGCGTCATATGTGCGAAATTCTTCTTTTAGTTTCATCAATGAAGAGTCTCCTTCACGTTTAGAAACCTGTCACGAAAATTAATTAAGATACCGATGCTAAAGCTCCGTCGTCGATGTTACTTACAACGAAACACGAAGCTCTGTACAGTAACTGAACAACATGACCTATGCTGGTTTTAGAAGCTTGAGGAAAATGTGGCTCTAACCTTTGTACCACAAACATAACCAAAACTTTACGCGATAAAGCAGATCCATCTTCTAAAGCTAGCAACACCAATTTGAGTACTTCTTCTTGCATAGCTACGGATTAAAATGCGATTAATATCAAAAAGTAATTGCGAGTAACACTATGGTATACCTGGTCCCAAAAATTGACATCCTCGAGCTCTGACAGCAGCCCATAAATTGGTGGATAATTGTTGCGGATTTTGATGCTGGATTATCAGCTCGGTTACCGTTCTTTCGCCTAATGAACGAGCTGCTTTCAAAGCCCTAATTCTACCTTCTTCTTCTAATAATTGACAATTGATTAGCATCACTAATTTACGTTGCATTGGACGAGATAGTACGTTTACTCCGCCTGATGTACTTAGAACTGAAATTAAACTCATGTAAGCAAGTTATACAACGATTTTATCGGGAATTCATTTATTACCTGTAGAAAATGGCTTTAAATATAAAGCAACATCTTCAATATGTTTCAGAGACTTTGTATAGTGATGTAGATCATCAGGATTCAAATTTATATTACTTTGTTGTTTCATTTGAACTTGGCTCTTTTCCGATAAGTTGTAAACAGAGGCAGAGACCAATTGCAATAAAGCGTAATTGACTGGCAAGTCATTTATATCGATGGTAATAGCAGTCTGTGAGAAAAAAATAAATTATTAAACGTTTCTCATTGAAATATCGTTAAAGAATCATGAAAACTTACCTGATCAAAAGGACACTGCTTGATTTGTAACTTGGACAAACATAATTTACAAACTGTATGTCCACAAGCAAGACTAATTGGATTATGAAGATAATCGTATTCGTTGCAACATACCGGACATATAAGGAAATCGGTCCACTGCGGCGTTTGAATAGGCATTTTGTCAATTTATATGATCCGAAATTATTTAAATGAAGTCAAAGTTACTTCGAGAGGTGATTCGGTGGTTGTTTTTTTACGCGATTTCATAATTAAGAGTGTTCTATAGGCGGAAATGCAATCGCGGATATTATTTTTCAACTAGTTAGCAACGAGAAAAGGGGAACCTTCAAGGGCCAATCGATTGGTAAATCGAGATGCGATCATTTTCACGACATTTTGTAATGTTAATGGAGATGGTTTTCGAAATGCGAATATTTCGAAAGTTTAATTTATATCGCGAACAAGTAGAATTTAATTTTACACTTGCAAAAACAAGATAATAAAGCAAAAATCCGAAGCAACAGCTGATTTGACCTTTTTTTCGACGTAGCAACGCAACTGGACGGAAGAATCGATGGAATAGGCAGTTTCGATAGGATAATAAAGTAATCAGTGTTGTCAGTTTAAGTGTTGCCAAAAATTTAAATTATAAAAATTATGATGTAAAATTTAAAATAATTTGATTTCTAAATTTGAATAAATTAATGGCCGGTTGAATGTATAATTAATTTGATGGATTAAAATTATCAAAAAAAAAATGTATTTATTGATTACAAAAAATTTTTGTATACGGTCGATCAATAAAATTATGTCAATTTTTGTTTTCATGAAGGGCGTAGAATTTTTAATTTAAAATAATAAATTTCGGACGTTCAATGTATTCGTAGTTTTTTTTAGAATTTTTTTCAATTTAATAAATGGGAATGGATATAACTGCTCAAAATTTAAACTCATTCAGATTACAAAATCAAATGACCGATGTAAATCTTATTTTAGAAGATGGTTCTGAATTTGCTGCTCATAAAGCTATCTTGTACTCCGGTAGTAAATTCCTTCGGTAAGTGAATTTCTTTGAATAAAAACTAAAATGTTATGTAATAAATCAATTTATTTCCGCAGGAAACTTTTATTCGAGAATCCTAAGACCAACAGATTGAATATTACCGGTGTAACATTATACGTAATGTCAGAATTACTGAATTATATTTATTTAACGAAATTCGGCGCTATGACTTTTGATTGTTCTCAAGAACTCTACCATGGTGCTCATTTATTGAAAATCAAAGGAGCTCGTCAAGCGTGCTTTGAATTTCTAAGCGAAAATATCAACGTTAAGAATTGCTTTCGTTTGTATAAATTTGCCAAGTATGCAGAATTCAAATTCAATTAAGTATTTTTTTTTTTTGGTTTCTACTCCAATTGAGATTTGTTTTTTACAGAGAGAAGAAAAGCTGCGAGCTGCAAAAACTATCGAAAAATTACATTTGTAGGAATTTCTTATCGGTAGTTCGAGATAATGATGAACTACTTTTTGTTCATATCGATGATATCTTGTCGTTTATTAGCGCCGACGAACTCAACGTATCTAATGAAGAATTAGTGTGGGAGTTCATAGTCAGCTGGATTTCGTTGAAAGAAAAAGAACGAAAATGTCATGTCAACAGGTTATTGAATCATGTGCGAATAGGATTAATGAGATATGAATATTTCAATAAAAAAGTAGCTGAATAATTCACTTAAAATAGAAATTTCTCAATTCAGTATACAATAGTTTTGTTTCATGTATTTAGATAAGAAATCATAAATACGTATTAGGAAACGAGCGTTGCGACAAAATCATCAGTCAATCTTTACGTTATTTTGAAAGTATCTGTCGTTTGGTTGAAGAGGATATGTATATTCCCTATCCAGAATTTGTTAGACCTAGGAAGCCCCGTGAAGTAGTTTTTGCTGTTGGGGGATGGAGCGGGGTGTTCCCAACTTCTGTCATTGAAACATATGACCCACGCGCCGATCGTTGGATTAATGTAAAAAATTTTCAAATATGCATAAAATTACTCCTATAATTAATTGTGTTATTGATAACATAATTATCTAGATGCCAGATACTGATCCTTTTGGTCCTCGAGCATATCATGGCACCGTTGTTGTAGGCACTAAAATGTATTTGATAGGAGGATACGATGGAATAGAATCACATAATAGTTGTAGAGCTTTCGATGTTATTAGCAAAACATGGTCTGATGTAGCGCCGATGTTTTTCAAAAGGTTCGTTATCAATTAGATATTCGATTTTGTCTATTATAATCGTCACCTTTACATAACTTGGCAAAATTTTATTTTAATTTCAGATGTTACGTCAGCGTTGCTTACTTAAACGGATATATTTATGCGTTAGGCGGCTTCGATGGAGAGCATCGTCTCAAAAGTGTCGAGTGTTATGATCCATCTAAAAACCAGTGGATTTTGAAAGCTTCAATGAATAACGTTCGAAGTGACGCCGATGCCACCGTTTGTGATGGTAACGGATTACTGTAGTTAGTGAAACAATATCTAGAATTTATAACGTACAATACTTGAATTTAAAATATTGTAATAATTTAGGTAGAATTTATATAGTTGGCGGGTTTGACGGTAACAACTGTACCAATACAGTTGAAGTTTATGATCCGATACAAGATAGATGGTTCATGTTGCCATCGATGTCAATAAGTCGAAGTGGTGTAAGTTGTATAAGTCATAAAGGATTCATTTATGCCTTAGGTAATCGTATTTCTGGAATATTAATCCTTTACGTCGATAAGTCAACGATACTATCATTATGAAGTCTGATTTCAGGTGGATACAGCGGTGTTGACAGATTGCGAACCGTTGAACGTTTAGATGTGAAAGCTAATCATTGGAATCAAATTCCAAGCATGAAATATCCGCGTAGTAACTTCACAGTAGCAGTCATCGAAGACATGATACTGGTGATTGGAGGATATAGCCATGGTACCACTGTAGATACAGTGGAAGCATTTGATGTAAATACAGAAAGATGGTAAAATAATTTTATGATTCGAAAAACAAAAATCAACGAAAAATGGTGACCAATCGATCATACCATTGTCGATAATAGAAATGTTACCAATTCAAAAAAAATTGTTTTATTGCAGCAATTTACGATGAGTTAATTTTTCATCCGTTCAAATCGAAATTGATTTTTTCAGGAAACAGATATTCAATATGAAACTTTATAGATCAGCTTTATCAGCTTGTGTTGTTCGAGATATCCCCAATTTGGAGGACTATACTTATAAGCATTACGATTTAGTAATGCTGGAAAACGCAGAACGTCTTCGTTCGATAGTAAAATCACTCGAACATGCCGGATCATCGATCTACGTTGAGATAGATAGCATGTTATATATTAACGATATCAAAGTTCAACATAATAGCGAATTACAAAATAATGCTTTAGTAATACCCGTCGATAATATGGAAATCGTGGATCAAGAAATAAACGCTGAGCACGACGGACAAGATATGATCGGCGCTTAACGTCTCTCTTAAGATTTTTTGAACAATGTACCAAATTTTTAGTTGAGTAAGCGAAATAACCGAATACGTTTATGAGAGAAAATTCAATGTATTGTATTGAAAATTTTATAAAATAAATTGTTACTATCTTCTATCAACGAATTTCAAATCGATAGAACTTTCAGGGATACGATTCATTCGATATATCATGCCCACATTCGGCGGAGTTACAGGTTCTAATTTGTATGCCCTTAAAATCTGAAATTAAAACGTATCGTGGTATTAAGTAGATACATAATGACTCTATTTTAATGTCAAAATTGAAACTTACAGTTTTCAATAATAATACGCTTTCTTGTTCCGATAACCATCGCCCTGGACACATCCTAGGTCCATGACCAAAAGGTAAAGACGCAAAATTACTGTATTGACTTTTTTTCGCGATCTTCTCAGAATGTAACCATCTTTCTGGTTTATAGGTTAGAGCGTCTTCAAAATATTCTTCCGATAGGGACATAGCAGAATGAAAAGCTGTTATATAGGTCTACTAATACAAGGCACACAGTGTTATTTAAAGCGAAATCAAAATATATATTGAATTTATATGTACATACGTAGTACGTACATTGGCAGGAATTAAGTAACCATTCATCACCACATCAACAGGGAGGGCTCTCGTAGTACCTCCAGCGGTAGCAGAGAGTCTTAGTGTTTCCTTTACACAAGCCCTTAAATAAGACAATGAATCATTTTCGGTATCGTTTAGAGCTGCTTCTTGGCATCTTTCATTGTTCGATAAATAATATAATGTCATTGTGATTGCGGTAGAAATCTGAAAATGCAACATGAAGATATCAACGGGAAATTTTTTTGAAGTAGGTGCATAAATCACATTGCATTACAGAGTCTATCCCTGATAGAAATACTTCGGTAGCCAAAACACGAGCTTCATTCACTGATAAATTAGAATTTTGGAACAATACTTTCATAAATGAATCGTTCCACTCAGTGGTAGGCCTATTCATTTCTTTATACATGAATCTGTAATTTTAATAATTCGTATTAAATGGGTTAGCAGTTAAGCAAATAATTGATTAGAAAATAGTTTGAAAGAATTCTCCCATTGATTACATCAGTTCGTTCAGAACAATAGAATCGAGGCACCAAAACTAAACCCTTAAGAATTCATTTTACAACGATCTATTCAGATTTGTCAACAAATTATAATTACTCGTTTATCAAATTATGTCCTTCTTCCAACTTCTGATATCCTTTGGTTTTAACGAATTTCCAAATCGGAGGTTCGGAATACGTTCTATATAAACCATCCATAAAAGTGCAACTCCCGTGAATGATTTTTTTCAAATTATGCTCATCGGATAGACTTCTTCCTGGGCATACGATCGACATACCTTGCATTAAAACGTATTAAAATAACGCAACGCACAGCTGCCATCAACCTGTTGCATATATCAACTTACATTCGATGCAGTATCGATACATGTGTAAACATAGATTAGTCAAAATGTTATTCTCATCTCTCTGGGTTTTAATATAATTAACAAATTTATCGGCTATTCGAATATTCTCATCCACATAATTGGACAAGAATGATTTAGATAACAGCAAAGATAGCGCTTTCCGTAACTTATACCAATTTGGTCCATTACTGAAAAAACAAATCTTTTAATTTTGGTTTTAACACTTTAACAAGAAAAATTCTCCGTTTACCCAGGAACTACACCGATGGCTCCGAAAGTTCGTTGATGGTACAAAGCTAACGCTGGTAATGTCACACGATCTGGATACCGGCCTTCATTTTGGAATATTTTCGCAGCATTTTCAGTGTCCGTAGTAATGACGAAGTTCTGACCTGGGAATTTGAGATAGAACACTGGTCCATACTTGAGACTCAAATCATGAGCAGCTTCTGTGAGTTTCTCTTTGTTGTAAGGGCCTGAATAACGTAAAAGCATAGCATGTGTAATACAAGAAACTTTCTGAATGAATGCTTACGTACAGTACCTTTTTTAAAAAATAAATAAGAGTGTCCGATCACCGGATAGGATTTTGGAGAAGGTATTTCATCAAAAGGACGTACATCCTTGTATAACACCCTACAAAGTTGATATTTTTTAAAAAGTTATAAAATGATGAATAAATTCGAAAACTGCAAACCTGAGTAACTTCATGATGAACACCAATAAACCATAAAAAAAGTTGAAAAATATTATCAAATTGAACAACTTCACTGATAAGATTACTAACACCACAGTCCACAGAAACAATAATATGATAATTTATAATTTTTCAGGTTTCAGTCACAGTCAGACATGTTAGAGTCATTTTGAAAGAAATTCAAAATAAACAGAACAATTCTCAGATTCCACTGGAAACTGTTTGAATAGAGCAAAACAGTGTTTTCTATCTTGCGATTTCAATCGGAGAAATGAATAAAAACCTTTTTTCAGTTTTCTCAGCAAGCTGACTTCTTTATTATAATTCCATCAAAAAACACATTTTCGTTACACATAGCACACATATATAAACAAAAAAATGAAATTTATTGCAAAAATAGGAATAAAAGTAATGAAATTAACAATTCCAAATCTGTGCAGCATCGAGTTTTAATCTTTCGATATCACCATCCTTATGATACAAAAAAAATCCTTGCAATTGAGCTGGAGTAACAGGTTTCTCATATTTAATCACTTCTTGCAAAAATTCAACAGCAGATGACGCTGACTCTTTAAAAAACTTCTCATATAATCGTATTATTTGGTTTTTAGAGCAAAATCCGAAATGTTCTCTGACATCAATGCGACCAGGTCTCAACAACATGGGATCTAACCTAAAATAAGAGCATTCATTTAAATATAACTATACAGAATGATTTCTACCTTAAACTAGCAAAAAAATATAAACATTTTCATACATATCTGTATCTGTGCAAGTAATAAATAATATTCTTCCTTCGGGCGCTGTAACTCCGTCTAAACAGTGGTTGATCCCACTCGAAGTTACTCTGGCGTGACCTTCTATTAAAAGATAAGAAAAATTACATCGTTAATTTTCTAAAATAAGAATCAAGTATCAGTGGCAAAATTAAAAGAACCTACCTAATTTGACTTTATTAGGAAATGCAGTATCAATGTCTTCCAATAATATAATGCAATTTTCCGGCGTCGTATTCAGCAGATAATTCAATTTTTCATCAGTCAATTCTCGATCGCTAGCATATAAAACGCATAAATTGTAGTTTAATTCGCCAGCCAAAGCGAAAACGAAAGATGATTTTCCACATCCACTAGGCCCATGCAGTAAAAACGTTCTTCTATACGGAACACCTTCAAAATAAAACGAAAATTGAATTTTCGATAAATTACTCAAAGAAGTCAATCCAACATACCTCGTTCATGATACCATGAAGGATTTAAAAGAAAATCATGTACATCGCTTAATATTCGATCTGATACGCCTTCGTCTAAAATAATGGAATCAAGAGGACGTTTAGCTCGAGGACTTCCAAATTGTTTCCAAGCAAAATCCACAACTGTGTAAATGGTAACTGGTCCCACAACTGCACTTACGTTACATGTTCTGATATAAATGTGGTTCTTCGGTTTAGGGCCTTTAAGACGTTTATATGCAAGATAAGAATTATACATCTTTTGACCATGTTTACGTCTTATATGTCTTAAAAAATTGAAAGTGCTAGAGCCGGTGCCTATGATATACACCGGTGTTTCGCAAAGTTCGCATTTCGCTTTCAGTTTTCGGATCAGACTTTTCTTAAATATGTTTTCCACGTAGTATTCAGCAACAAATGAGAAAAAAGTTCCATCAAATAGGGCATTTCCTTCATACGAATCTGACTCCGAGGATTTTGCATTCAGCGTTTCTGAAATAAAAAATGTTTACTTGAAAAAAAATACAAACAAATTTAAAACTCAAGAGTAAGAAATAATACTCACGAGAATATTTCTTCGAATCTTCATCAACATTGGAAATATTCTGTTCAACTGTAATTCACACTTAAAATCAGTTTTATACAATTAAGTATTACGTTAAAAAAGATTTCTTACTTAAGTTTGTAGCAGTGAATTTTGTTGGAGTAGAAATTTTAGGTTTTTTATCGATGACAATTTTCCTCACTAGGTACATTCAAGAAAATACAAACATTATAAACGTGAAAAAAGTAACGCTAAGTATCAAAAATTATAGCTTCAATTTTTAATTACTTTTGACTTTGTTTGTAGTACTTGATTCTTCGGTAAGGTTTGTCTCCATTTCCAACTGAACGTTTTCTCCCCATTCTGCCTCATATTCGACTATAATAATAATTTTAAATGACTCTAGTATATACTACAAGTAATTTTAAAATTGGAGTGTTTTCACTGCTGGATATTTATGATGCGTTGAAATAATTCTACGTCATTTTTATAATATAATTTATCGTGTACTCACCGATATCAGGTATTTCTACTTCTTCCTCTTCAATGTACGAATATACTTCGCCCTCGAGGGAACACATCGTGAAATGAAATACTCTTCAATAACAATTATTTATTCGTGTTAAAAATTGAATTTTTTTAAATTTTGGCGGATTTTGCTGACATTTCTATTTCAAGATTGAGAGTGCTACAGGAGTAAAAATTCATTAAAAATTTACAAAACTCCGATAAGCCCATCACTTGCGTCATGATTTTTAACGATGAGCGCAGGGGAGCGCAAATAAGGTTAATAAAAACATCGTACGTATTTATAGAGTACCATTTTGTATATTGTTATTTTAATTTTCAATTTTTATGTAAAGAAAAACAATTAAAAGCTAATTAAGGTAATTTAATTTGTTTAATTTGAGTATTTACGACATATTTTATATGCAAATACCTTTTTGCGTGGCTGAAAAGATGTGAATTGAAGATTTTTCAAAAACACTATTAAAAAACCTACAGCTCGTTTATACCTATCAACAACATCGTTATCACAAATCAGTACAAGTACAGAATCAACCGAACGAGTAGGTCATGTCCTCTCAGGAAATATTTAGGAAGCATTGTTTTTTCAACTCCATTTTACGATTCCTTCATTTCCTTCAGTTTGCATTTAGCTTTCGTGTCGTAGTGGTTGTGATACTTTTTTTCAGGAATAATGTGCAGAATATCTTACGTATGGTGTTTTACGTAAATTTCCTCATTGCAGCGGATTTTTATGAAATTTTTCTTAAAAGGTTAGTAATTAATTTAGTAGATAATTTTTCTAAACTAAAGGCGCAATTTGCAAAATTATCAGCTATGAGGTTAATTTAGTAGTGTTGGCTTAATATGTGCAAGATACAAAGCTGTGTAATAGTCATTTTCATTTTTAAAATTACCTGTTTTTATTATTACCTTTAAAAATTGAGCTTGAAATTAAGTTTTTGACGAATTACACGCAAAACACTATGGACGAATATTTAATTTATATTTTGTACAACGTTTAGAAAAAATATCGTTATTACATTTCCCTGAGTTCCTTTTTTTCCCCTAAGTAAATATACAAATATTAACACAAGGAATAATAACCTTTAATCTAGCGCGTATTCGATGTTAAAATGTTGATACGAATAAATTAATTTCTTGTTGCTCGACTTCGGCGAATGTGCTTTTTTGGTGGATGCATTACTGAAATGATTTATTTAACGTCCAAACGTTCGACTACTCTTATCTCGAGAAACTGATAAATTTTCGTATTCGTTTTAAAGCAATATTTGATGTTAATTTTTATTGTCGAACGAACTGTTTTTTGTATAAACTTGCATTTCGCGAGTTACTAACGACGAATGTAGTCCAGCCTAGGTGAGCATATCTATAAACGTTGATAACCATTTGGTGACTAATACGATTAATATGTACATGATCTATGAAATTAAAAGTAACGAAAATTAAAAAAAATTCATCTCGACTTTTTTAAATTTTCCGATCTTTATTCGAGCAGAAAATTAATTTCGTTATGAAAACATCACTATGTTCGAATTTTCCTTCGTTATTCAAGGTGAAACCTACAGGTTGTTATATTCTTCTTCGTTATTGGCGAAACCTTGAAAATTTACTCTGAAAATTTTTTCATCGTATTCCATTCATTTTAATCGTTTTTCGTTCGCGAATAATATATTTAACCCCCTGAATAACAATAAATTTTGCCATTTGTTTAAAAAAACGACGGAAATGATTATGGGGAAGTTGTACAACTAACCACCCCTTTTTGTTAACAGGTCATTGTTTAGATGACCCTTGGTATATTGCATTGACACTTCTTGTCTACCGTGAAGGTGAATTGTATTTGATGGGGCGATGCATATTGTAAAATTGTTGCTAGGTCTTTTGGGAATTCGCCGTAGTCTGAGGTTGTGATGTGCTACCTTCGACAGCTCCTCGTGCTTAATTTTTTTCTTTGAACATGAAATTGTAATGTTTATCAAATGGCGTTTTGTTTAGAGGAATTACACAATGTATAATCATACTTGGAATGCATTAGTGATACCGTAAAATTTCACGCCCTGGTTAGGGCGCCATTTATATGTTCCATCATTGACTTCCTATAAAATGAGAAACTGCTTAGATGGTTTGAATTCATTTTTTTTTCAAGATTTACTCGTTTAATGAGTGATATTGCGAATAATTAAAGGAAAAAGTCGTGCCTATGTTTTATCACCCTTTACTCTTACCTTTAAAGTCCCTTATTTCCTTTTATTTTACACATTTCGAAAAAAAGATCCTGCCTAAAGTTTACCCATTCAAGTGGCACGACCGGCGATCATGTTTACTCGTCGAATTTTCATTTTTACGATAAAAACGTGCCCATTTTCACTTTGAAATTTAGTCAATAGTTAGAAATCTATTAAGAAACGCAGGCGAAGGTTATCGGTGAAATTGTGCAAAGCTCGTGGTGCTGCAAAAGGCGAAAGTAAACAGAAATTTATTTCCATCAACAATGGGAACAACCCTTCGAGTAAATATTGTAAACGTGGTAGATTTTCCGAAATTCTTGTAATCGAGTATCGCTGCTTTACGTTAGGCCCAAGTTATTCTTGGATAGTTTCCAGTCTTCGTGTACGAGTTGATTGAAAAATCGCGTCGTATAATTTGGTGAAAAATTTTTCTAAATTGCCTTATTGTTTGGTCGAATCGTTGGTACGTGAGAGGGAATTGCAACGTTGATGATACGTTTGCACGATGAATATTGACATTCGTATTCATCAGGTTGATTGAATTAGCTGGCTACACAAGTCCCTATGTAGTAATTAACTCGTTATGTATTAACGACCATAGCACGTTGTGATAAGGTCTTGATATGCCATTTGTTTCATGCGATAGATTTTTTTCTATTTTAGAAGTTCCTATGTATGTGGCTATACGATTCCGGTCGAGTTTTCTCCCCCTGCGTAGAGATAGTCAAAAATGAGAATATCGCTGATAAAAATATCGGACCACTACGTACCTAAGATGTTTACATTAAACGTGCGTCAAGTATGAAAACAAATCGTAATTCTGACTCGTTGGTGGGTCGCGTTGATAAGACAGCATAATGTTCACTCGCCGGCTGTCGAAAGCGAACTGAGCCTCTGCGGGTTCTTTGTATATATTGTGTGTGTTTAAAAATCGCGCGTCTTTTTCTTCGCTTTTATTTTACTCTCTATCCCCTCCACCAGGTTGTAGATCGGCCCGCTTCTCGCCTACGTTCATTGGCTTCTGCGTGTTCTATCATGTTACTTGTGCGACGTTTGAAAGACCCTTTGTATAAATTGGAAGAAAAAAAACGAGTTATCAGTACTTATTGTTCGGATTGAGTTACATTATTGTAAAAAAAATCCTGGTTCTGGGTTAGTTCGCGAACCATCTTGAGTGCGGTTTATTTCTTGGAATTGGCTCAAGAAGGTATGCAGAAGAACGAAAGCTCTTGGTGTGTTATCCTAATGTCAAAAGTTTAGGGTTATGCGAATAATATATTTAGAGAAATTCCTAAAGTAATATATCGTCGAAGTTTCCACGTAGGAAAATAAAACTCCGTGTTCATAAAAAAATCATCGTGACACCATTGATTGACAGGTATCTTCAGCAATTTCGCAGTCCTCTATGTCTGCTCGTTGATACATACTGAAGCGTGTAGCAAGAGGTAAATTGTGGATGTAATTCGTCGAGAATAATGTTTTGAACAGCGTTTCAATCCATCCGCCTCCCTTGGATGTATTCTTTATTGTTAAAACACCCCTTTTTTAGTGGCGAGGCTTTGTTGTGAAAAAAGACTTCATATAAGTCGCTAGTTCCGATATAAATTGAACTTTTACTTAGATGTTGGTATATTCAGAGAAAGTTAGTAATACGATATTTTTCCACAAATGCAGTCTTTTTGAAAAAATTTCCAAGGCTTGAATATAAATATTTTCAGGTAATGCATGTTTAATTATCTTGGAACTGTTATCTTAAATGATGGAATTTCCTTTCTACCTAGTATAGAGGTGTTTTGGCTAATTTATGCGGTTGTTTTTTTTCTCGTAGAAATGCACGATAATGTGACATTAGCTTGGATGTATTGCGTAGTTTGAATTTGATTCGCTTTTGTAGCGTGGTAATTTTTTTACAGTTGTGTCACGTAGTATTTGAAAAGAATGTTGCTGTGCATGTAAAAAAGAATCATTTGCTTGATTCTCAGCTGAAAAACTTTTTGTTACCGTCGTATACTGGATGAAGTTCTCTGTGATAGGAAAGCTAGGAAGAAATGGAACCTCGGAACATTTTAGAAGTCAAATGAGGAACCTGTTATGCATGCAGTAGAGCATCAGTAATTGCATCATCATGTACAACCTACGTAGGATTTTCATATTATTGCAGGCGCTCCGAATATTTCATTTTTAATGGATTTCATCAAGTGTGTCATAGAGAGACTTTGACATAGACCCAGTAATCATGTGAATATTTTGATGTATATACTGAAGAAGTAACTGAATTCATCAAAATATGGTCTTGGAACTAGAAATCAGTATTATCTTGGTATAATCGCAAATATAATATTAAATTTCTTAAATACCTGAGAATCAATGAAACAACCATAAACGAAAGATGAGAGCATATAATTATGTAGTTCTTAGAAAAGGAAGACGCTCAAATTCAGCAGCTTTCCAGAAAATATTCACTTGCAAGACTTCAAGTTGAATTTCACGCTATAAATTCTTCTCCAATGAATTTATTTACATTAAGAAAATAAAATTTTCTAGCGAAATTTTTTTCCTGAAAACCGGAATACCGAACAACTACGAAGTGAACCTGATAAAGACTACAAGTCAACTTTGAAGTATGTCAATTGCCATGCAAACGT
>QBDW01006177.1:0-26793 GCA_003261595.1 Maconellicoccus hirsutus | reverse complement strand
TAGTTCGCGAACCATCTTGAGTGCGGTTTATTTCTTGAATTGGCTCAAGAAGGTATGCAGAAGAACGAAAGCTCTTGGTGTGTTATCCTAATGTCAAAAGTTTAGGGTTATGCGAATAATATATTTAGAGAAATTCCTAAAGTAATATATCGTCGAAGTTTCCACGTAGAAAATAAAACTCCGTGTTCATAAAAAAATCATCGTGACACCATTGATTGACAGGTATCTTCAGCAATTTCGCAGTCCTCTATGTCTGCTCGTTGATACATACTGAAGCGTGTAGCAAGAGGTAAATTGTGGATGTAATTCGTCGAGAATAATGTTTTGAACAGCGTTTCAATCCATCCGCCTCCCTTGGATGTATTCTTTATTGTTAAAACACCCCTTTTTTAGTGGCGAGGCTTTGTTGTGAAAAAAGACTTCATATAAGTCGCTAGTTCCGATATAAATTGAACTTTTACTTAGATGTTGGTATATTCAGAGAAAGTTAGTAATACGATATTTTTCCACAAATGCAGTCTTTTTGAAAAAATTTCCAAGGCTTGAATATAAATATTTTCAGGTAATGCATGTTTAATTATCTTGGAACTGTTATCTTAAATGATGGAATTTCCTTTCTACCTAGTATAGAGGTGTTTTGGCTAATTTATGCGGTTGTTTTTTTTCTCGTAGAAATGCACGATAATGTGACATTAGCTTGGATGTATTGCGTAGTTTGAATTTGATTCGCTTTTGTAGCGTGGTAATTTTTACAGTTGTGTCACGTAGTATTTGAAAAGAATGTTGCTGTGCATGTAAAAAAGAATCATTTGCTTGATTCTCAGCTGAAAAACTTTTTGTTACCGTCGTATACTGGATGAAGTTCTCTGTGATAGGAAAGCTAGGAAGAAATGGAACCTCGGAACATTTTAGAAGTCAAATGAGGAACCTGTTATGCATGCAGTAGAGCATCAGTAATTGCATCATCATGTACAACCTACGTAGGATTTTTATATTATTGCAGGCGCTCCGAATATTTCATTTTTAATGGATTTCATCAAGTGTGTCATAGAGAGACTTTGACATAGACCCAGTAATCATGTGAATATTTTGATGTATATACTGAAGAAGTAACTGAATTCATCAAAATATGGTCTTGGAACTAGAAATCAGTATTATCTTGGTATAATCGCAAATATAATATTAAATTTCTTAAATACCTGAGAATCGATGAAACAACCATAAACGAAAGATGAGAGCATATATGTAGTTCTTAGAAAAGGAAGACGCTCAAATTCAGCAGCTTTCCAGAAAATATTCACTTGCAAGACTTCAAGTTGAATTTCACGCTATAAATTCTTCTCCAATGAATTTATTTACATTAAGAAAATAAAATTTTCTAACGAAATTTTTTTCCTGAAAACCGGAATACCGAACAACTATGAAGTGAACCTGATAAAGACTACAAGTCAACTTTGAAGTATGTCAATTGCCATGCAAACGTTGCACCAGTAATCATGGACTTCCGTCGAAGAAGCTTTAACACCTCCCTGTTATCATGTTGCCCTCTCTCACCTTCGCTCCTCCGCATATGCACAAATCGACAATCTTGTTCGTCGTCGAAACTCGAAAATACAACACGACGTACTAAACGTTGTGTACGGATAGTGGTTTCACGATGAGAAAAAAAAAGCAAAGCGGAGAGAGAAAAAAGTAAAATGAGTCAAGCTATCGCTATGAAAACATACGGCGTGGTTGCGGCGGCAGTTAGAACAACATATAAGAAGCGTGATTAAAGTAATTTTGTCGTAAAATGACAAATAAACATTACATTCTAGCTACATTGATAAACCGAGCAGAATAATGATTTCGAGCCGGAATTTTTCCTTGATAACTTCAATCACGCGGAGAAACGGAGTTAGTCGTCGCTTGATAAAGATTTTTATCTGTTGAAGATTTCATGGACAGTGAATTGTGGTGTTTCAATTATCAGATAAATTTTCCAAGTTAAAATGAAATATCCATGTAACAACGGTTGATTTTGAATTCCTGATGAAGAGAAATATGGATTTTTGTGGTGTATGATTTTTCTAGCAGGTCGTGGTTATCTTAATGTAAGTGACCTGTTATCAGAAGTATTTGTTCAAACAATTAAACGTATGCTACAGAAGTATATTTCACATTGGGATTGAAAATGTGAAGAGACTTAGCATCAAAATCTCTAAACAGGTGGTTCTTTGAAAATTGGGAAGATTGAAAAAGCTGACTGAAGAAAATTTAAAAAATGAAAAAAAATTCAAATTGATAGATGTCCCGTATAAAAGTTCTAAGCGGGTTCACAGTTTTACTTTCGTTTGAAAATTATAAACTAGAAGACTAATTGAATACGAGAAGAAGAACTGGAAGAAGTAAGAAGGTCTGAAGACTGATCTTCAATATAAAAGGTTCTTGGTACTTCTTCGTAGAACTGTAGACAATTTTGTCGCAATTTATGAAGTATTATTGCATACTTTTTTGAATCCTTTACAAACAATGTGGATTGCGTACGCTTGAAATGGCTAATTCTTTACGCTACAGGCTGTTTGCAAGACTAATTTGAATTGAAATCTGCCTGACGTCCATGTAGGTTTCGAACTAAGCGCCGTGGTTTGATTAAACAATAACACCGTTTGTTATATGTATCGTACTTGATTGAATTTGGAGAAGATACACAGGAAAGAAAGATCGAGTACGGTTTATATCATGAGATATCTTACTAAATTTTCGGTGAATTCAGTATGTTCATGTAGCAAATTTTCTGCATTTCTGGATCCAGTTGGTGATTGTAAAAAAGCTGTCCAGCAGTATATAATATTTGGAACAATACGACGGAGAGATCATGCCGGGCTAGACCACGTTGTACTTACTTGCAAGTAGACAAAGTAGCAGACAGTCCAAAATATGCTGAATAAGAAGGATTGGTCTTGTGGGACGTAGAAGCAGAAACATCAAGAAGTGTAAAAAAATATTGAGAAGGAGAGTTGAAAAATGCACCCAAGGAAAAAGACTCGGAAAAGTTTTGTATCTTGGCCCCATTTGCCTCTTGTTATCTCAGCATAAAAGTTCCTTGTTTGTAACTGATTATTATAAACTGATGGGCTTATATTGGAATATTTGAAACAATGAGAGGTGAGGATAAACTGTAAAATGATTTTGGATGTATTGATGGATCAACTCGCTTTAAAGTATAAAATGATCTCAAGATTGAGAAGTATAGTCGCTTATTGGTTTCATCATACAAAAATCATCTTCCCTTCGCCTTCCTCTGCTTAGTGAAATATATTGAATGCAAAACAATGGTCACGATTTTCCAACGAAAGCCCTACGAAAGAAAATCGTTTATCAGCTGTTCCATTACCAATTCGCGTAAAGAAGGCAGTGTTCCAATTAAGACACGATTACAGTAAATACTAAAATACGCAGATTCGCTTATCAGTAAATATAAATTCTACGGAAATGCTGATTCTGTCGAAGCACACATTCAACCAACAAGAAAAAAAAAACATTATCTGCGACCATAAAGCCGAAATACGCTACGCAGAATTATCAAACCACCTGTTTTGCACTATTATTGCTCGTTATAGTTGTGCATTTAATAGACTCGTTTTCGGGCGAGCATATTTTAAACTTGCAGCTTCACTGCCAAGGTGTATTTATGGACAATGAAATGGGTCACGCGTTGATTTACCTATATCAATGTTTTTCTGGAGTGATTTCATTAGCATTTCTCATTGATTGAGATTTCAGCCAGTGGTGTATGATTGGAAATTGGATTTGAAGAAGTAAGCCTTCAATGTCTTATGAGGATTATGTCAGCGGTATATTCAACATGACAACAATGATTCCTCATTTTCGCTTTGCTAACTACAACAACGTTGTAACATATGTTTGAAAAAAACAATATATCGTCTGCGGTGCAGATAGAAGAGTAACGGAATAGATGTTTGGATCTGCGCGCACGCGCTTTCTCGTGTAAAATAATGGGTTTTAAATTTGAAGTCACATGTTGCTCTGTAATTGATGGTGTAATTTCGTGATCATTTCCTAAGCGTGTTGAAGTGCTTGCCGAAAGAAAGAAATAAAATTCGGATGCATTGGTTGGCATCAACAATGCCAATATTCGGAGAATATTGAAATAAAAAAATTTCCTACAACGCGTATGAAATCAAGAAGCGATCAAATTCTCGAGTATTTTTCAATGGAATTACCTTGGCGCGCGAAATGTGAAACCGCAGTTGGTGATTTGTATCCATGTATACAGTGCTGGGTTTGATATACGGCGAGGTATTATAAATGAGCTCGTATTACCGAATAGTGAACTAAGACGACGTGCTCATACACAAATGAAGTAATTTCTCCGCAAATGGATACAGAAATTAGAAGAACGATACAATTCTGTCTACGCAGATGTTCCATGAAAGGATAGCATTTTAAGATTATGGAAATTATATTGTCGCTTGGTATACTTGGAAGGCTCGAAGCAGGTATACTTTCATTTCAAGAGAGTATAGCTTCGACAGCCAGACTTTTCCGATAGGATTTGACATTTTATGTATGCGCCGTACACACGTAGTCGTCGTGCAATTATCGAAGGAATGAACATCGATGTAGAAAACAAAACAAAATCTAAAAAAAACGTGAAGTAACGTGTACGTGTTCCCGCGTTCGTAAAAAATTTTTTTTCCAAACGTATTAAACTGCGATACACTACGAAGTAGTATTCGTTTATGACGACGCGCGTAGCGTTGCCGTTCATCGAAGAAGCGCGATTGCAGATGGAGCGTTGCGGCGATTGCGGAAAGGCGTTGGGCGGATGCGTGCGCAACGTATTTTTCATCGTAGCGTAGTACTACTACTGTGTATGTGTACGATGTATGTGTGGTAAAGCTTGGTAGTGCATAAGGCTCGGCGTTTTCGTTGTTTCATTGCTGCGACGGTAGCGCTGTCTTTGTCGGGTAGCGCTGTGTATGCGTATGTTCATCTTTGTCACACTCCTTACCTAAAATAACTGCGTCACTAGTGTACCGGTGTGTGTGTAGTGGTATATCGGCACGATACAACGTGCAATTGTATTGGTAGCCGGGTTGTGGTAATATCGCTTTCTGCGCGTTCGTTTTTGTTTCGTTCTCCTTCTCGGTTCTCCTCTCGCCCCGTGGTATGCTTTGTCCATCTTTGTGTGTGCGCTGTTCCACAGTCCACGCAATAGTGTTCAGTATGCGATCGTCGAGTATGTCAAGAGTTGATTTTCGTTGCGTCGTAGTCCTGGTGGTTGCCGCTTTCGAAAAGTAATTCTCGTATTTATTAATGCGTGTTCAAGGGGTTTTTTTCTCGCGTTGTGGTATTTCTTAACGAAGGCGTAGAGGTATTTCGGTGTGGAATTAGGAGGCTCAATGTTAGTAAATTTTTTTTCATATAGGTGTGATTGTGTTTAAATGCGCGATTTTTACGATGATTGTGCCGATTTGGTGTTTTTTCCCCTCTGTAATCATTGCCTATGTGTGTGATCTAGGTTTCCACCAATTGGAGTGAATGCTCGGAGGAATTTATTTTTTTGGGAAATGCGCTGAAATTTTGTAGTCATGACGAATCCGGTTCTCGAAGCTAAAATTAACGGTGAGTTTTTTTTATGTATTTTTTCGAAGGTGTATCTAGGTAATGTTAAGATTAATCATAAGTTGTCATTTTGAGTATTTTTATAAGTTAATCTCGAAAAATAATGCGATTAATGACTGGAGATGGCTTCTGCTAATATGAGGGAAACTGGGAGCTTGTGCCATTGAATCGTGGAATCCGCATGTCATCGATAGATTATAGCAGACTCATCAAGAAACGTAGTAAAATTATTGGTGACTTCCGGACATATTTGAATTGCATTCGATGTGGAGCCATGTACTGGCAGAATTTCTCCAAAAATTGTAGCCTAAAATTAGGAGGGGCTCATCGTGATTATTTTCAAGAATTTATGTAAACTCCACCTCATAGGCCTTCGTAGAAGATGTGATGCGATGATTTTTGTACATTATCTGATAACATAATCGACGATTGAACGCGAGGAAAATTATGATCGTAGAAAAACATTATGCTTTTTGACGTCATAAATGGCAATAAGAACGTACTACCATTCTTGACCACATTATGTCGACTTATTACTCATCAATTTCCCATACACAATTAACGGGAAGTAAGTGCTGGCTGATAGGCGAGCCTACATACTATTAATATTTGTAGGCCTAACGAATGGTGCAGAAATTTTACAAAATGACGTGCTCGATTTTTAGAAGTGTTTTGAACGAAGACAATGAAATAGAAATTCGTTTGTGAATTTATAAACGCCAAGGAAAGGTAGCCGGATAACGATACGCATCGCGGGATTAAAGATCGTCTTTTATATTTCACTTTGTACGGTGGCTGGAAACTGTTTGAGAGTTGGATTCGGTACGGCGTTGCTGAACGTACTGAAAGTACATCGGCGAATATGCACGGTCGCGAAGTCCTACATTTTTCATTAGAGACAGTGTTACCGGCCGAAGGCACGCTGAATGTAACTAACCTTACTTGGTTTCATAATTTCAACGATGTATTGAACGTGAATCGCAGGTTGCTTTAGTTGTGAGTCTGAAAATGGTAAAGGAGTTAGGGATGAGATGGATATAAGGCGTAGAGTTTAGATGGGTGGATTTAATTGACTGTAATGTGGGTGCTCGTGAGTACTTCGAGGGTTTTATCGTGCTATATGATGGTGTCCGTGGTCAGATTGCGCATCGAGCTGACGAGGTACATGCAGAAGCGATGAAAATGATTGGTACCGTTAGCGTAATTGTGATCGATGATCGATGATTATTTTTATCACAGTTTTTGAGAAATTGTTGTAATCGAAGTGGGTGTGGCTTGAGTGTGGACTACATAGATGTATAGCTGTGCCAGCGGAAAAATTAATTTCATTCGAGGCACTACCGTGGTTACTTTGAAAGCAACTCCATAGTGTTCTAGTTTTAAGGAAATATGTCATCAGATGGTGGGACAAGATGTTGCTTTGTTGAAAAGCTGAAAGTCGAAGTTATACAAGATCTTGATGGTTTCTGTGCCTGCATACTCTGTAGTCTAATTTTTCAAAGCCACTTAAGGGTTCTAGGATCATGGGTTCATTCAATTTTGAAACTGGACTCCTGAAAATGAAGAAAATTGTGTCCTTTACTGCTGAGAGTTGCTCTATTCAGTGGTCTATGATCTATGAAGAAAACCTGCCTAAATTAATTGCTGTCATTTCTGCTCGTCATTCTGAACATGTCTGAGTTTGAGCTGTGATGCCATATTTGGTATAACCTGTAAAGATGGTTGTTAATATGCTTCCAAGGAACTTTCAAGAAGGTGGTGACTTTGATCACTTCATATTGTGCTTGAGGGATTGGACGAGTCCCAATTTGAACTCTGATGCTCCACCTGTTACTGGCAAGGCAAGCTGTTAATTGTTCCAAGAAAACCCTTCCAGAAATTCCTGATGATGACAGTTTATAATGAAGCTTGTGATAAACCATAGCTGAAGCGGCAAAGCGTCAATTAATGTTTTACATGATGCACTACGACTAATTTTGAAAGACCGTTGATTTAGATCAATTAAAATTTAATGAGTCCTGAATGGAAGCAGGAGACTTTCGTTTTCTGCATCAGAAAAATCTCATTAGATACTTCCTCCTTCTGGATGACGGTTTGTGGAAATTTGGCTGGCTTTTTTCATATGCGCCGTGTTTTACGATTACAAAGCGTGGTGGATACGTGAGCGAGTATATTAGGCGCATCACAGTCACACGAACAGGTTTCACAACTGGTTTTATGTTGGAGCAGAGCGAGATATGGTGATGGTGTATGCGATATACCGAACGTACCTATTATACAGTTGCAGTACGACATCGGATGCCGGTCTGAGTCCAGTATTGTTGGCAGAGATCGCGTAGACGCGTTGGGTATTGTGAAACGTGACGCGGAATATTTCCTAAGGTGTTTCCGTTTTCCTTCAACAAGCCTCGATGCGATTTTCACTAAATGGGAATCATCGTAGTTAAGGAACCTTGGATAGAATGAAGATTAATCCTTTGGAACGCCGGTATAACATCGTGTAAATATTTTATTCCCGGCAAAATATAATTCAGCGTAAGAGAAACGATACCAAAAAGTATAAAAATTACCGATTCGGACGGTAAATTAATTTTTTTTTCCTTTCTCGTCGTGTTTCAATTTTTAGTAGCTATAATGCGGGTCTTGATAACCGTCACCGTACGCCGAATACATAAAAGATCCACAAGTAATATACACGAAAAAAAAGAGGAAAAAGAGAAAAGAACGCTATTAACATTAAATTACACTACAGCAGTGTTACCAAACCAATGAAACTAATCCGCGCTCGCCTTTGCGTGATGCGCGCGCCTCGCAACGGAGGATGGTCGAGGGGAAGGCGGCAAACGACGTAAATTTCTGAAGGGCTTTGAAAATCGAATGAATTGTAAATCAAATGAATAGTTTGCCTTTGAAATTAATGAGCCAGCGATGGAATGCGATTATAAACGACGTTGTTGAATGTTTTGTGTTTACGAAACGTAATTAAGGAGTGGTTTTTCACCGGCGAGATCTCGAATGAGATGTGCAATTTTACGCGGCCCGCGTCGAGGCTTAGGCGGGAAATTTTCCGAGGGAGGTTTTTTTCGGGATCGCGTGCTGCGTAAGTTCGTGTTCCGGATGGAAAAGCAGGAAATCATCGATTGGATTGGGTAAATGGAATGATGCAATTGGCGAATTTTAAATTTAATCGCGTTACGTAGATGGAATTTTAACGAACGTGTAACAGGTCAAAATAAGAAGTGTGATTTTAGTAGTCTTTACGTGAAGTGGTTGTATGTGCAGCTGGTAGCAGAGTTCATGCTTCACTTGGATGTTCAATAATCTAATGGGTCTGTGGTGGTCGTGAAAATGAGGTGTACCTGAAAAGACCATCCTTATTTTGTCTATTTGCATAAATGGATTATTGATCCGTTCTCTACGTGATAATTTCCGCGTGTAAAGCACTTTTTTCAGCTTACTTGATGTATTCGAATGTCGTTTTAAAAGGTATTGTTGTCCGGTTGAATGGTTCGATGTGCGGACCTTGAATGTATTAATAGATTTCATTGCTGATGGCTAGTGCAGTAATAATGCGATATTGACGTAGAAACAGGATTACTTCGCATGGGAGACAATGTCTGCACATGTAAAAAGAGCTTTATTTCAAGATACCTCGAGTCCTCGCTCTTCCGAGTCTTGCAGATGAAGTTTTGTTGAACTGCAGAGTGCAGACCCATGGAGGCTGTCAATGCTGCAAGTGCAGTAGTAGTGAGAATCGCATGATAGACGTTGTCTGCAGTTGCAGTAGTAGTTTCTTTTGATAAAAGACGATGGTTTATCAATTACTTCCGGAGGTGGTGTAGATGCACAAGTTGTATTAAGAGCTCCAGCACGTGTAGAAGCTAACATATTGGAAGACATTGTCTGCAGTTGAGAGCTTCGGTAGTAATGATGCGTGGTCTATCTGTTACTTTTAATAGTGGAACTGCAAATGCAATAGGTCTCAAAGGCTCTACATAAAGAATGTACTGCAGTTGATATAAGTGAAACAAAAGCAGGTAAAAGGTAAGGTAATGGATTACCATGTAACTGGAATCCTTTTCACGAGCCTGTCACTTGAATGATGAGTCTATTCAACATACCTGCCCTGTTGGCCTCTTCGCAACGCAACGTAATCATATGCAAGGTGACTAGTTCAGTGGAATCAGTGATTTCTTGGCAAAACGAATAGTTCACCTTCGAGGGCATCTAATACTATGGAATTCTTAGAGCTATTACATAGCTCCGATACATTCTGCGTGGATCATTGCGCAAAGAAACACGTTGAAATGAACGTGTGTATGCTCGAAACTGCGACAGATACAACGCGGAACAAATTTTATGCAGTTGTCACGCTGTTGCTGCGCGGCCGTAGTGAAATTTGAAATTTTACTCCCTCTTCTGAACGCGGGCTATTTTCACGATGGCACAGCGAGTGACTGTGGCAGTGCAGCACGCACGCCTAGAATGAACGCTGCAGGCATGTTTATGCCAGAGGTCGGGTTATTTTTACATCACGACGCCGGGCCACGTGTTATTGGATGCGTTGGTAGGCGCGTACTTGTTCGAACATGCAATTGGCGATGGAAACGCGTATCGAAGAGAATTAACGATTAGTGCGATGTATACCGTGAAGATGTGGAAATGCGGTTACAAAGGTGTGGTGTATAAATGGGCCTTTGAGCTTGTCACGCAAATGGTATAAGAAAATTTCGGGTCACCGCTGAAATCGTATCGGTCGAGTTGTGTACGCCGATGTGGCATATCTAAGGTTGACGGATGTTATCGAAGTAGTTGGTGGTAACGTGTTATGGGCCCATTAATTTATCGAGCTCGTCTGGCGCGGAAAGGAGATGGATAATGAGTGGAAACACAAGAAGTGCATTTGTAATTGACATTTTCGGACATTAGCGACGACGTATTCGCAAAGATAGGCGTTCGATGGTGGAAAATGAGGCGCAGCGGAGGTTTTAAGTCGTATTTCGGCGTCGTCGTAGTCGTTGGAAGCATGTTGCGAGCTTCTCGGAACACCGGCCAAGTGTATAGACTGCATCGTATGTAGCGTCTATGTATACTGCGTGTAATTCCGTATTTACGCGCTGGGAGAGTGCCGCGCATTGTGGCGCATGCGCAATTCGCCATCGCATTTTAGGAGCAAGCACCTATATTTTGTCCCTGTACTGTATACATATCGTGTATATTATGGCAATTCCCCTCTCGGCGTCGAGTACCATGGTGTAGTAGCCGGCGACGGAAAGGAGTAATTGAAATATGAAATTTTTCGAGTTATTGAGTACGCAGAGTATACGGCGGCTCGGTAGCAACATATTCGTTGAGTTAACCAGCTGCTCCAGTCGCACGTCCGCCTGTTAAAAGAGAGAGAAAGTTTTTCCTCGGCGAAGGATTCATTATCATTTAAATTAGTTTATAAAAGTTACCGTTCTAGGTGGCCGGAAAAATGGCCTGGTATAATGTACATCGGTAATGGAGGTTTTATCAAATGTTAAGCAGGTCCAAGGTTCGTGTATTAATTGGTTAATTAGTTTGTTTTCGGGGATTTCCCGGTCTGATTTCAGATATTCATTCGTGGTGGGAAGTACCATGCATAGCGCATTTTTGTTCGCTGTTCAGAGCCTCTTTTAATTTGATTGATTTCGATATCGAAGTAAGTTGGTTTTTTTTGTACTTGGCAATAGACCGTGCAGAGTCAGGCCTGGTTGAGAGGGAGTGCAAAAGGTATGGTCGCACTGAGTCCGCAAACTTTTGTCAGGTTATGTCAGATATGTTGAAGGCTGGGGCTCAAAATCACAAAACTTGAAAAGAAATTACGATTCATTGAAGAACGATTATGTGGATTGGCAATTTTATGTATTGAAAAACAGTTTTAGCGAGAATTGTGGCTGAAATTTGTGCATGTGAGATAAGTGCTTATCACATTTGAAATATTCATTTGTTTATTGAAACTGGCAAGAATCTGTTGGAGCGCTAGTGCAATACCTCCTCGTAGGTTCCGTAATAAACCGCTAGAGTCGGAAATTAAAAAATTGTGTTTTAATTCAAAAATTGCTAGTAAATTTCTAAAATTTTGCAACCATATGTCGATTACCCTAATCGACGTCTTGTCGGTACCTCCTCGTTAGTTTCATCAATTACCACCAGATATCAGACACTTTGCCCAACAGTCTCAATTGGGAATGGCGAGAATCTGTTGGTGCTAATGTGCGGTACCCCTCGGAAGTTCAGTAATAAACCGCTACGAGTCAGAAATTGAAAAATTTTATTTTAATTGAAAAATTTACAGTAAATTTTGAACATTTTGTAATCATTTGTGTATGATTTCTCTAATCGACATCCCAACTCATTAATTGGTAAATTGTAATAGTAGTGGTAGCGGAGAAGCGTACAGAACAGCTACTGAAGCTTACAGATGGTGTTGTCGAAATGGTAGCAGAGCCAAAAAGTAGATATTTGTTGAAAATATCGAATTCAGCTATCATAATGACCGAGTAACCAACCCGAATAATGAATGTTTCATCCCCCTTCCTTTTCTTTCTTCGCCTCCATTTTGTTTCTCTATTATTTCTGTACGATAAGAGGAAAAAATACGCTAGGAAAATTGAAATATCATAGAGCTGACAATTGCACCGCGGCGTCGTAAAGATGCGAGGTAATCTCAGTGTTGTGGGGGCTTTTGCCAGCGTAATATCGTCGTGCAGTGGCGTTGAACGAGCACGCGGGGAAGCGCGACGAGCTGCACTGAAAATATTACACTATGTAGTCTCACATCGCCTGAAAACATGTTAACAATCCCTTTTAAAATTGTTTTACTCTCGGCACAAGATTGGTCTCGTGAGAATATACTGGGAAAATGATTCGACGCGAGACGCGGCCAAGGGAGTGGGAGGTAATGGCGAAGTAACGACGATATGGACCGATATTTAACATACCTTTTTGGATGTTTATTTTGCGTCGTCGCTTGCCTACGCGACATATTACCTGTTTATTTAAAACGCGATGAATGACGAAATAAGCGCTCGTCGGGAAGGCGGTTTGATGGTTTTCACGCAGTGTTTTCGAAGTTGTGGTGTTGAGGATGCGGTTATAATGTGGCTGTGGTGATCGTTGATTAACGAGTGATTTTTATTCGATGTTTTGTTCCTCCATGGTTTCTGTGAGGTTTTAATGCTGGGATGTGCTATTTCCACCTCACTTCGATGACATGTTCGCGAACGAGTCCCTAAAACGATTCACCAGTTTGTAGTACCAAATTCCGCGAGTTATCAGCGAATGAGTATAATGGTCGAAATGGAGTTTTCAGAGTGTGAAAAAATTACAGAAAATGAAAACAATTATAATTTAGTAATTAATAATGAAAAATTAATCCCTTTTCTGCAAAAATTAAAATCCTCTGGGTATGATTTTGCTGTTGGAAGATCGTACAAAAACCGTAAGTTGATTTATTTGGAATTTTTACATCAAAATTCTTAATATTAATTGATCATTTTATTAATGTCTTTTAAGGTCGTAAAAATGAAAAGACCAAAGCCAGAATTTTGTGGCATGCAAAGAACGTACCTTATTTTAAAATGCCATTTGTAATTCATAACATCACTCAAAAAGAATGTGTTTTGGGATCGAATCAAAATGTGAAAAAAAAGTCAAAACTACTGAACATGTACATATATTGAAAAAAATCCAGCAGCAAGCCAAACGTCTATATGATACCACTTTCCTTATATCATCATCATCTTCGATAAATAATTTAGAGACTATTCACACGAAAATAGAAGAAGTTAATACTTTTTTAAACTCTTTTGTTGAGGTAGAATTTGAGAGCAATGTAACGTTGTTACCAAGGAATGTTTCAGATTTGCATAGGAAAAAAAAGAAAAAGACAGGACAAAGCTCGAAAGTTTAATGCGTGTGCGTTTTTTTTTTATTATTATTATTATTTAGCTGTTATTAATGTTCGAAAGCTCGAAAGTTTAATGTGTGTTCGTTTTTGTTTTTTATTTTTGAGATGTTATTGATGTTCGTTGCTTTACTTTTTAGAAAATCTTTCTAATATAAGATTGTCATTCCAGACTAATCGTTTTTCTTTTTTTGAATTTTTTTAATGCGAAAATGACAATTGTTGTATTTCATTTTTCTATGTTTGGTTTCTAATTTTTATAAAAAAAATAAACGACCTTTAAAAAAAAGTAATAATAATTCCAAACAAACTTCCAAGTGCAACTGCACAGTGCAAGCAAACTGGTGAATCGTTTTGAGGAATCGTTCGCGAACATGTCATCGAAGGTGGAAATAGCACATCCCTTTAATGCTACCCCTACGTGTAACCCCCTCCATCATGGTACATATTGATTCGATTGAAAAAGTTTTCAAACGGAAGTTATTCCCTGAAAGATAATCTGCAATTTTGTTCATGATGAAAATTTTATTTGAGGGCAGGTTTTTGTTGCCTAAATTGGCTAAATTTGAGAAATACCGATTGGCTCCCTTGGAAGCTGAGATGTTCCTTTGGTGTTCTTAGAGTACTTACTAGTTTGTGTGAGGTATCACTTACACCCTCTTATTTACCCTCAAACTTGTGTTCTATTTTACAAGAAAAAACACAAAAATTAGAAATCGGATTTCGATGGATATTCTGAAAATAAATTTTTCTCATAATTATTTCCTTTCGTGCATCCATCATATCTCCATGTCAGGTGCCCGGAAGGAGGGAGGAGTTTCTGGCTACCCAGTTTCTTGATAATTTTGGATAAGTGGTTCCCAAATTATTGGACTTTGCATTGTGAAATTCCACAAACGTTGGCGATTCTCATTCATCGATCGAACGATTCGATCTACTAAGCCGATAATTTGGGCGTAATTTCGTATAAATTGATTGACCCACGGATACGCGGCCATTACGGTCAATTGTGAGGGAAAAAAACACCGGAGTAATTTGTAATCAATAACCTTGCGGTTTAATGAAATAAACCGTCGATAGAATTAACGACGTCGCTAACGATATTAATTAAATTACGACGAATCGAGAGCCGAAAATACAGAAATAGCCGAAATTACGTCGGTCGTTTCGAAAAGAGCGTATTAATTTGATTCTTTTTGGGTGACATTAAAGCCCGACGAGGGGAGCGGAGTGGTATTTTTTTTCTTAAATAATAACAATCGCTAGGAAAAGTACAATTCGAGTTGTCTTTCAGCGAAGATTTTTCTCTTTCGTTTATCGAACTCGTAAATTAATCCGACGAGAGAAGTTTTTCAACAAAATACACGAAAACAAACGCGATAAATAATTAATACAAAACAGCAATTTTTCACGAGCTAATGACTCTGGTTTCTTTTTTTTTTCGCCCTTTATTCCCAGCATCTCGTAACGCGGAAACTTCGAAAGAATAAACACGCTTAAAATTCGCGTATAAAAGTTTTTTTTTGCGAGACGAAACGCGACGGAAGGGGGTAAATAACACGCCGATGAAATCACATTTTCACTAAGCTGCGGCGTGTATTTTCCTGCTCGTAGATGTCGAACAGTGGCACGATGGAAGGAACGTATTGAAAATTTACCTACTACCGTGAAAAGTGGCGTTTTTCACCTTTTTTCCCCTGAAAAACCATAAATAAAGTCTGGTGTTTTTTGTCGTCTCTCTGCGAGAGTTAAAGTTATTAGGAAATGGGGTAGAGCGGAAAGGAAGGGGGTGTCTGGATGTTTGAATTAGGAATGGTATTGCGGGGGTGGGGCGAATTTCCCGATGAGTTTTAATTTGAAATATTTCTCGTGTAGACAAGTAGACATGGATGCTTTTTGCGGTGTGATGCGTTGAATGAATTTTTTTGAGAGGGGGGAGTCATCTGGTGTGAGGGGTGGATGATGCAACTGGTATGCGGAGGATTTTATCATTTTTATCCTTCTGAGTGATGAATTTGCCGATTTGTTGTTGGTTGGGGAGGTTAAGGGTGCGGAGAGTAGAACGTTATGAATCAGCTAAAGATGGATTTCTAATATTCCAAAATATTTGGTAATTTTAGAGCAATTGGGTAAACTATTTGAGGATTTACGATCTTTGAGAATTTTTGAAGTTTTTTTGAAGTAAATTTCTCCTTTTTTTTATTCATGGCCGTTATGGTATATTGTCTTATGGGCTCTCTAGAGACACCCACTCTTGTTGTATTTCATTTCAAGGTCATTCGTAATACTTGGCTGTATGCTCCATTTAAAATTGGATAAATTGTGACGACCTTGAAAGGCTAATTTCAAATTTTCGTCCTGAAGAATAGTGAATTTGCAAGTTGATTGATTTTTTTGGAAGGGGGGGGGGATAGTGAAGCTGAAAATTGAAAAATGCCGGTTTCCCTCCCGCTCTAGAACTCCTGTGATTTTTTAATTTCTTATTCTAACATTGTACGGCGTATAATTTACTTATGCATTTTTTTCCCCGTTTGTCTTGTTATAGGATCTAGAAGAAGCATTGTTGACCGATGACGCATCCGATTCGGGTAACACTTTGATTCAAGAGCTGATCGTGCGTTTATTACGAGGTTACTATGGCAACAATAGCATATCCACGTTCAATTATCAGATGTTCCTACGTAGATTATTTCGACAAAAATGCAGGGTAAGCTTTGAATTAGAGTAATGAAATTTTTCCTCTTGTGTTTCGCGTAATATCTGCAAACGCCTGTCGTGAATCGATCGTGTCGCGACAACTTGTACGTGTTCGAGGCAGCCTTACGAGCTTTTTTCGTCGCAAAGAAATAAACGTCTGAAAGGATGACGATTTGGAGGTGTTTTAGGATTTTGTGTGAGAAAGAAAGCAGTGCGGTTAGATGATTACGGAAACGGCAAACAAAAGGTCGTTGAAATTATTATACTAATTGGTAGAGTTTTTGTATGGGTTCGCGGTATTATACGATGTAGGTAAACTATCCGGGAATGGGGTGAAATGGGACGTGTTTGGTGGTCGGCGTATTCGTATAGTTCAATATACGTACTTGAATGATGAAGAAACATCGAAGAAATTGAGGAAAACGGAGTTATGTGTGAGGATATCTCGGAATTTGCGAGAAATTACTTAGAAATGTGTTTTTTTTTGAGGTAGGAAGCAGAAAAATCCAAAAGGCATTGTCGCAAAAAGTGCTGTGGTATTATAGATTAAAACAGAGGGAAGGAGTGTACCGACGACATCAGGTTTTCAAGGTCAAAGGAACAACAAAATACCAATTTTATACCTTTGGGTCGAATTTATGGTTTATTGTTCATTTTAAAATGGATTTTAGTTGATGTCTTTTTCGTTTTTTGTTTGGGAGGGGAGAGGGAGGGAGAAAAGAGGAAGATTTTTCAATTTTACTTGTTTTTTTCTAAAGTAATTTCTCATTTCTGATTTTTTTCCAAGGTTATCCCCACTTTTTTTGTGAATTATACTGTCCAGAAAGCTTATCTAGGAAATTTTCAGATCTGAGGGAAAAGAAAAGAGGGGGAGGGGTAAAATGTGAATGTATTTAATCGATGATTACACGTATGCAAATCATTTTTCTCGATATTTTTGTGGGGTCAGTTTGGATAATAATGAATTAATGATCAATGACGTCGTCATGTGTTCAATGATGTTGAAAAATTATGACGTCACAGTTTGAAAAAAATAGGGAGGGAGTTTAAGTTGGAGGAAAGAAGTTCTTCAGCGATGTTTTTTTCTACGGATTATTTTTTTTAATTTTGCGCTCATTTGATTATTTATTTTGTTCTTCGACAAAAAATAAAAAATGAGAAAAACGAGCAAAAAACAATAAGAATACTTGAAAAAATATGACTAGAATAAAAAATAAAAAATCAAAAAAACGAGCAACGCACAAAAAAATGCTCGAAAAAGTATCGTTAAAACGTTAAAATAAGTAAAAAAAATTAAATATTGAAAAAACGAACGAGGGTGAAAAAAATACTTGAAAAAATACCACTAAAACATTAAAATTAATAAAAAATTAAAAATCAAAAAAACGAGCAACGCACAAAAAAATGCTCGAAAAAGTATCATTAAAACGTTAAAATAAGTAAAAAAATTAAATATTGAAAAAACGAACGAGGGTGAAAAAAATACTTGAAAAAATACCACTAAAACATTAAAATTAATAAAAAATTAAAAATCAAAAAAACGAGCAACGTACAAAAAAATGCTCGAAAAAGTATCATTAAAACGTTAAAATAAATAAAAAAATTAAATATTGAAAAACGAGCAAGGATGAAAAAAAATACTCGAAAAAATACCAGTAAAGCATTAAAATTAATAAAAAATTAAAAATCAAAAAAACGAGCAACGTACAAAAAAATGCTCGAAAAAATATCACTATAACGTTAAAATAAATAAAAAAATTAAATATTGAAAAAACGAGCAAGGATGAAAAAAAAATACTCGAAAAAATACCACTAAAACATTAAAATTAATAAAAAATTAAAAATCAAAAAAACAAGCGAGGAACAAGAAAATGCTTGAAAAAATATCACTAAAACGTTAAAATTGATGAGAAATTAAATATCAAAAAAATTTGCAAGGAACAAAAAAAATACTCGACAAAATATTACTAAAACATTAAAATTAGTAAAAAATCAAAAATCAAAAAAACATACTCGAAAAGTATCTTTAAAACGTTAAAATTTGTAAAAAAAGAAAAATCAAAGAAACGGGCAAAGAACAAAAAAAAATACTCAAAAAAATATTAAAATTGATGAAAACTCAAAAATCAGAGAAACGAGCAGTTTAATATTTTAGTGATATTTTTTCGAGTATTTGTTAGCGTTTTGTTCGATTTTTTGGTTGTTTTATTCTTTTTGACAAAAACAAAAAAGTTGAAATTTTTGAAGTAAAAATTTTTAAAAATATTTTCGAAAAATTTGTATTTTTTCATGAGCTTTAAAAAGCGTAAAGAAAATGAAATTTGGATTTATGAGGTGGATATCGAGAAATGGGCTAATATCTTTTGAATATTCATCTTAGGTAGCCTCAATTTTTAGAAATATATTACAACATTTGCTTAAAATACGGATTTCAATTTTGTAAATAATTTTCAAAAAATTTAGAACTAAATTGAGTAGATAGCTAGATAGAGATACATCTTTCGTTTACACGTAATTCACTTCCTATGAGAGGTTCCTAGGTCATGAATGGTATCGCGAGCTACAAAATGATGGCGGTTCGCTTATCAGCAAATTCTCGGGAGCGATGTTAACGCGATAACGCGATGTAGAACTAGTACGATGAGTAATATTCGATTTATTCTAATAAATATGCGGTACTTCCCCCTCTCTTTTTCTTATTCTCGTAAAATCGAAAAGAAAAAAAGAAAACGAGAGATAATTGATCGAACGCGCTAGCGTCCTCGTATCTAATGATATAGAAGAAGAGGCAGCGTTGTACGAAGCTTAGGCTCATGAGGCCAGAGAGGAACATATAGACGAAGATAGGCCGGCGGGCGTACGCCACTCGAACGTAAATAACGTCGAATACACGGTATATATAACCGTCGGTTGTGTATTAAACCGTACAAACAAGACGAGTTGAAAGAAGTCGAGAAATAAAAGCATGTGTCGAGGGAAAATGAAAAAAAAAGTCGACTTTATGGTTCTAACGTTGCGGTTTCGTGTTCGCGACGTCGTAATTTTTTTCCCCCTCGTGTTAACGAACCAATGCGCGAGACCGAATCGTTCGGCTGTTCGGTGTTTAAAAGCTGCAAAAGTTGGCTTTTACGAGCTCAAAAGAGTCCTTTGAAGCTAATTTTAGCCGAGTTAATTGGTGGTGTGCTAAGGGGGTATTATTTAGCAAAGAAAAGCGTGTCTGATAGAAGAATAATAGAGGGAGAGGATATTTCGGCGCGTTCGAATAGCGCCGTCGATGAGGCGTAGACGTGATTTTGGTTTTTTTTCCGAATGCGTCTTCTCTCGAATAGATTCATTTTGGGTTTTTTTCCTCCGCAAAACGTGCGTATCGGTGGATTCGTTTTCAAGGGTTGTTGAGGAGGTTTTTTTCTCGCGCAAAAATGTCGCAGTTCGATGAAGATAACGAGTTTGTGGTTTGAAAGCGATTTTAGTTTTGGAATTTTTTTCTTTGTTGCAGGAATTTAATTGTTATAATCCGTTCGATAACGATATGGACTTCCAATTTTTACCGATGAGAACCAAAGTGGAGATTTTACATATGTTGTGTGATTTTAGACTGGACGCCGATGACGTGCTGGATATTTTAAAAGTAAGTGCAGATTTTTATGCTAAATGGAAAGATTTATATATTTGAGCATGAGATAGGATGATATGATCTGGTCGATGAAAATTTGTGCGAAAATAATCGTTTGAGTTTTATTATCTCTGGTGATGCCTCAAGGCGAAACTTATGAGCTGTCTGATGTAATGTATCGCGAATTTTTCATTTTTCATTTTTTTGTTATACATGTTTTTTCATAAATTTGTAAATTTTAATGTTTTGCGTGGCGTTTGTGAAATGGTCCTTTAGAAAATTATGTTTTCAATTTATAAAAATTCAGAATATGTATATTGAAAAACATGAAATTTTTTTAATACTTTTTATGTCTCAAAAACGTGTAATAAAGTAATTTTTGAGGTCTGAAAAAATTGAAAGAAACCGAAAACGTTTTTAAAGATTAGAAAAAAATTGACTTAAATGTAAAATACATTAAAAAACATAATTTTTTTTACGTCTTCATTTTTTTAAAATACCTATTAAGTTATTTTTGAGGTCGGAAAATTTTGAAAAAAAAAACCGAAAACATTTCTAAAAATTGAGAAAAATTTACAAAAATGCAAAATGCATTAGAAGACATAAAATCTTTTTAATTTTTCAAGTTAAAATGCACTTCAAGGTCAGTTTTTTGAGATCAATAAATTTTGAAAAAAACTGTAGATGTTTCCAAAAATTTATAAAAAATTTAAAAGGTATTGAAATTTTTTTTTGGTCTCTTATATTTTCAAACGCCGTTTCAAGGTCATTTTTACGGTGAGAAAAAATTGAAAGAAACCGAAAACGTTTTTAAAAATTGGAAAAAAATTTACTTAAATGTAAAATACATTGAAAAACACGATTTTTTTTCATGTCTTCATTTTAAAAAAATACCTATTATGTTATTTTTGAGGTCGGAAAATTTTGAAAAAAATCGAAAACATTTCTAAAAATTGAGAAAAATTTACAGAAATGCAAAATGCATTAGAAGACATAAAATCTTTTTAATTTTTCAAGTTAAAATGAGTTTCAAGGTCATTTTTTTAGGTCAATAAATTTTGAAAAAAACTGTAAATGTCTCCAAAAATTTGTAAAAAATTTAAAAGGTATTGAAATTTTTTTTTGGTCTAAACGCCGTTTCAAGGTCATTTTTAAGGTGAGAAGGTTTTGAAAAAATTACTTTTTTGCTTCTCACTTTACAAAAATTTGTTTTATCAAGAAAATATGTCAATTGAAAATTAAAGTTTGCCAAAATTTTTACAAAATTTTCAAATAAAAATTTGAGGCCACCGAAGTAAACTTCTCCTGCGAACCGACGAAGTTTGTTGATTTCCCACAATTTTAGAGCCAATTACTTCATATTTGGTTTTTCGTTTCTAGCTCAACGAAAAGTAGTTTTAAGAAAATCTAGTTCAATTCAAAGAAAAAGGTCTTTTAAATTTTCTACAATTTGATCGAAATATAATTCAAATTGGTCAGTCAGCTTTCCGGTTATAATTCGTCAAATTCAAAGAGTTTTTGATAATTTTTCATCTTTATATTCAATGGGTTATATTTATTTAGCTTTTATTTTTTATATTAGTTGTGGGTAGGGTGAAGTGGGGGGAGGGGGTAGAAGGTAAAAGGTGATCTACAAATTGTTGTTGAGAATTTTAGATTTTTTTTCATCTTAATCGCTGTTCGAAGAACAAGTATGTCAAGAAATATCTCATTTTGGTGAACTCTCGTATCATAAAATGAATTAATAAACGTCCTTGAGGATTTCTCGAGTAAATTTCTGGTGAATATTTTCGATAATAAGGGTGGCATCGTAGTGTAAAAAGTGGATTAATGATTATGACTTTTTTCGGAGGGGTTTCGAATCGTATGGGGAAACTCATATGGAACATATCGCCGCAGCGACCTGTCAACCTTGATATTTTAACCTTTTTTTACACTCTGGTTTATCTCGAATTCGGCGATAACGTATTCCCAGTTTGGGCTCCGTTGATATCCAACACATTCCGAGATTATCATCTGGAACCAAGAATGAACTACGAGTAAAAAATCGAGAAAAAAACTCAATAATGAAAAGGACACGTGAACGCATTCGAACCATATGCATCTCGCATACCTTTCTCCGGATGGCTCGCTCGGATCTTTATTTTCTTAAACGTATTCGAACCTTCTATAACGAACGTATGCGTATAATTCGTTAGAAAACTGCCAGAATGTTGGAATCCTGAAACGCGTCGAGATTGGATGAAGAAAAAAATCCGACGAAACGGATTTTCTTTTCCGTTTTCCTTTTGCCTTTGTCGAATATATTCTAACGAAGACCGAGGAAAGATTATACAAAGGATAATCCGAACGCGATGAAATTTTCTCGATGTTTAGAATAATTTCGCAAGCTGGTCTTGGTCGGTTTTGAAAAGGCGCAAAGCTTCGGGCATTTTTGCGAGGAAATTTTCTCGGTGTTTTTTTTCGCTCAGGATTGGAATTTCGTTTCATATTGTTCGTCGGCGTTTCGATCGGCGTGTAATTCGTTTTACGAGAGAATTATTTTGATGGATAGGAAACGGGGAGGGGGGTTGCGAAAATGAGGAATAACCTTGATGGCGGGTGTTGGTTTTTTTTTCGGTCAAGTTTTCCCATAAATTAAAAAATTTTTGCCATTACATATGCGAGATTGTGGGTTGTGTGGAAGAGGGAAATTAAAAGCGTTGTAAATACCTTTTTGCGGATTTCTAGGGCGTTGCGGATTAATTACGAGTAATACTATACGTCGATTTAATCTGCATCGCAGTAGGGCCTAAGTCCCTTGGGAGGTGGAATGCGTCGTGATAACCCGATAATATCCGTAAATAATTAATTCGTAAATAAACGCGAGATAATGAGGATATTTCGGATGGAATTTCCAATCTCGGAATTGTCGAATTGAAATAACATCTTTGGCGAAATAGTGTTGCCAAGTGAGGGAATAAATTGTGAAATATCGGAAAATTATGTAAAAAATACGAAGCGAAGAATATTTCTAGAAATACGCGCAAAAATTGTTCAAAAACTCGATGAATTGATGGAATATTTGCATAGAGTAGAATAAAACGTGATAAAAACACAAATATTACGTTAAAAAATTGTAAAAATTGCTTAAAAGTTATCAAATTTTTTTTATTTCATTAAAAAAAATTACTAATAATTCATTAATATGTAAAAGTATTAAAAATATATAAATTGAAAAAGATATAATTGCATAAAAAATATAAAAAGTTTTTGAAAATTGTGAAAAATTTGCAAACATTTTTCAAGTTGATATGAATTAATGTTAATGTTTGCAATTTTTGAACATTTTTATGATTTTCTTGAATTTTCGTGAGATTTGAAGAACGAATCTTTGGTCGATTCCATAATTATAATCAACATAAAATGTGAAATTTTCCAAAAATTTTTTGATTGTAGTAAACTTTTGGTTATTTAATGCAACTTTTTAAAATGTTTCGATAATTTAGTTTATAAAATATTCGATTTTTTTTGCAATTTTTTGCTGTTATTGCAATTTTATAATTGATTTTGTTCATTTTGTCGAAATTTTATTTTTTTGTTACTCGTATTTTTTACGTTTTTTATGACTTTTGGCAATTTACATTTTTTTTACTCCGTGTAAATTTATTTAATTGACCTTTTTTTGTTTTTTTTTTGCGATTTCATTAAATTTTGTCCATCATTTTTGACCGATGTTCATAAAATTTCCCACATTTCTTTATTTTTAAAATAATTATTGAGTAATTTTAAACAAGTTTTTTATTGTTTTTTTTTTGTTTGATATTTAACGTCACAGGGTTATAATATAACATAAAGTGACTTAAAATATTAAAAAAAAATTGAAAATTATTATTTAAAAATTAAATTAGATTGTCAAAGTTGATATTATATATAAAATTAATAAGAGTGGTGTGAAAATTTTTTTTTACGAATTTAATCATTTTTTATCTCTTTTTGGATTTGTAGTTGATTTTGTTCAATTTTTCATTAATTTGGGTAATTCCCCTCATGATCATGATTTTGACTTTTTCAAAAAACTTTTGATCATTTTTCGTTTTTTTTTTTCATTTTTGCTGAATTAATTGATCAATTTGAACCATGTTTATGAAAGATTTCGATGACTTTGATATTTTTCAATCACTTTTTAGTCAGTTTATGCAATTTGAAAAAATTTTATACGATTTTTTGTGATTTTTTTGAACTTTTGTTGTGTATTTTATTGATTTTTTCCAATTTTTGATGAATTTTTTTAACATTAGTTGCGTTGTATGTTTTGAACGCTTTTGGGATTTTCTTATGATTTGTTCGATGATTTTGACAAATTAATTGACGTATTAAAATCATCTTGGCATTTTTTTCAACTTTGAAATTTCTTCGAAGTTTTTCGTGTTTTTTGCGGTTTTTTAAAATATTTTCCGAACTTCGTCAACTTTTTCATAATTCGTCTCAATAGTTGTGACAATTTTGACAATTTCGAGTGCAGTTTCATCAATATTCACAGAAATTGTGCGTTACAAAATTTGTTAAAATTGAGCTGGTTGATTTTGTATGATTTTTTTTCACTTTGATCCTTGTTACTAGATTTTTTTCATTTTTTACAAATTATTTGCCGAAACCTCCAATTGAAAAAATCACCATTTTCTGTAAATTGAAAATCATCTCTCGAACGGATAATTCTCGAGATATTCTCAAGGTTCGATATCTAACTAGCGAATTAAAGTCGGTGGTTATTTGGTACATAAACAAGGCGCCACAAAGGTCGTACCTCGTTAAGGATGTTGAATAAACTACGCAGAATAAAATGAACGGGCTGCTGTTACACGTGGAAAATTGTCGATAAACGTGTAAGTGATTTTGAATATACGCGATGATGGGACGATATGTGACGTGTATGGAAAAGGGAAAAATGACAGGAGGGGGGATTGAATGGAGGGTAGGAAGATATGGTGAAAAAGGCATGGAACGGAGGCGGTAACGAGTAGCGTGTTATAAGATATAGTAAAATTACAATTTACCGATGGCTCGTATTTCGTGGTGAAAGGGAGTCGTGCATAGACGAAGAAGCTCATCGGAGATAGACTGGACAGTCGAGTTACTATGACGACGTGCGTGAGATGAGACGATTCCAGTTTTGATACCCTTTGCAGGCGTATGTTAAAATAGTATGTTTCACGTGTTTTATAGGATTTAGATTCGGATAGCCTGCGAGTACATCCTTTGGGATATGACGCGAACAGATCAGCGTATTGGTATTTTTACGGTACAAGGTTGTACCGAGAAGATTATCCTAAGGTGAGATGGTTACGCGAAGGTGGTGGTAACTGGAAATCGCATACTTATGCTGTCTTTTGCGCGTAGATAAAAAAAGAAAAAGAAAAGAAACGCGGAAGGAAACGCAAACGGGGTCGGAATAAGGAAGAGGAAAGCGAGGAAGAAGAAGTGGAACTGGGTTCGGGCACCTGGCAGGTAATCTGCTTTACCGAAAGTGACTGGGAACGTTTGGCGGTGAATACCGAAGACGCTACCGATAAAAATGAACAAGCTTTGCATCAAATCATCGCCGAAGACTTCCTACCCGAAATACCAAAATTGTTCCAGGAGAAAGAACGCTTGCAGAGGTAAGTTGCGCACCGATATTAGAAAATTTCTAGAAATGGGTGCACAACTTACATGGGGCTTTTTTGTGCAGAAAACGATTCTTGGAGTTGCATCCACGTAAGTCTTCTCGTATCGAGAATCTTAAACGTCGTAAAGAAGAAGAAATGCAATATTTGGAGAAGTACAAACGAGCTTCCAGTTTAGAAGGAACCGACAGCGAAGAAGAAGTTGCTGAAGTTAATGCGAAGAAGGCCAAAAGAGCGAGGTGAGTGGAATGGTGGATTTTGTTGATGTTAAGGCTCGATGGGTAGATTTACGTGCTTTTTCAATTTTATAGACATGAAAGATGGAAGAATCGGAAATAACCAAAAAGAAATGTTTTATTCGGACGACGACGATAATAGCGATAGCGAAAGTTTACAAGGTTCGGTGATGAGTTACGGTACCCAGCCGATTATCCCAGGTCGAGGGAGGCAAACCAATAATTCCTTATCATCTGCGACCGGAGAAATAATCATACATTCTGCCGAAAAAAACCGATCCCCTGAATGGTAAGTGGCGCTTTTGTTCACCGAATTTTCTCATTTATGGTTTTTTTATGTCTGCGTGTCGCGTATGTTCGTAATTGTTGCGCATGTTTGTGTCGAAGGAGGTGGGATGGATGGCGCGTGGGAGGGGGAGTTTATCAACAGTCGAGCTTTGCACGGACACGTTGGCCGTAGTGAAGCACCGAAGCGCCAGAAATGAAGACGAGGTTAGAGTTGAGAGCGAAGTTGAAATTTTCGGTTTTTTCGGGGGAATTTTCGTGTTTTACGTTTCGGCGTGGTACGAATTTCGCGGAATTTTCGGATTTTCGAGGTAAATGGAGGCAGCGGGTTGGAGGATGTTGGCGATGTCGACGAGCGTTTTTTTTACGAAGGAGAAAATTTACAAATATTTCGAAATGTTTTGCCAATTTTTAGAGAAATATTAAATTGTTGGGAATTAACGTGTTAAATTAATCGAGAATGTTGATATTTCGAATGTTTTTTCTTTCGTCGCTTTCATGAAGTTGGAATTTTTTACGATAGAGTGATTCTTTTTTTTAGTCATTTTTAGCCATTTTTTTGAGGAATTTTAGTTTTTTACTTTTTTTATATTTTTAGTTCGCGATGGAGTTTATTCGAGAGCAAATTTTTAATTTACTATTTATCCTCATTCTCAATACTTTTCCTGAAATTTTCTTGAATTTGAGGAACGCTTATTTAATTTAATAAAAATTTTAATTTAAATAAATTAATTAAAATTGTTGATTTAAAAAAAA
>QBDW01006176.1:0-19215 GCA_003261595.1 Maconellicoccus hirsutus | reverse complement strand
TGTTTTAATTTCAATTCTAATAATCTGATAAAAATTTTACCTTGCTCAATACGTATGTAATGAAGCACTGTTGTGGATATATGGATGCCGAAGCAATTTCTAGATAAGTATTTATAAAATAGCTTCGAATATATATTTGTAATATCGATACTTTGTGAGTTCGTTTATCTTTCACAGGTAATTTGAATTGAATTGAAATATGCTATTATAGCTGTTAATAAGAAGAGAAAAATGAAATATAATGAGAAGAGTGTATCAAAATTCAAAAAAAGATTAAAGAGAGGATAAAGATAAACACCTGAAACATGATTATTAACAATGTGCTTTTTCAAGTCGCACTTATATTTGTATATTTTTGAACAATGACCACACGAAAAATTGGACATATTAAGGAAAGAAAAGCTACAGATAAAAAAAGCATGTGTATATTATAAAATTTACAAGTCCGCTTATTTTCAATTTATTTTCAGCATAGGGTACGGCTATTAATAAAATGATAAAGTTATGTACAGCAACACCATACAGCGCCACAAGCAAATTAGTCATGACGTCATAAGAACAAGCAGAACATGGAAATATGCAACCCGCAACCTCAGGCTGTCCTGTACTTAAACGCTGCTGATAATTGTTGGTTGTAGCCATTAAGTGATCATCAATTAGTTCTAAATGCAGTTCCTTATGAAAATTCGATACTTTGTAATACAAAAAAATTACCCAGGAGAAAATAGAATGGCACTCACCTGATTAGGAAATCAACGCGTTGTGACACATCCAATGATAGCTCGGCTTTTTGCAAGTTGAATAACATAACCAAATGACCGGATCTGAAACATGTATCAGTTGAGAGTACAGAGGCGATTAATTGAGACTTGAATACAGGGTGTTACAAAATTTTTTTGCATATTGAAAATGTGTAGTAAATGGTACTAGTCGAGAGGAACAAAAAATGCTGAGCACACATATGGTCTATTAATTCATGGAAAAGAGAAAAAATTATTTTATTATAGCATGAAATGAATTTATAATGAGAGGCAACTTGTAAAAAAAACCACCTTCCGGGTGTCCCTCCTTAACTACACATACTGAATTTCGTGCCATTCGGCCCAAAACCTCCCGCGAAGTGAAATTAAAATCGAAAATCAGCTAGAGCCCCATCTATGTACTTATTCTCTCTCTCTCTCTATATATATATGTATATAAAGTGATAGCCGCTTTCTTTGTGACCTCACCACACCAAAACGAGCGAACCGAATTTCGACAAATTTTAAACATAGTAAATTACCGGTAATTATCGTAAATACGAAAAGTCAATGGTAAGTTACCGAAAAACCACAAATTTATGGTACATCATCATTGGTTACTAAATGTAAATTAACAGTAAATTACTGTAAATTGGTGGTAAAATTCACAAAATGATGGTAAATTACTGTAAATTATGGTTAAATTATTTTAAATTACCGTTGAATTATATAAATTAAATTGCTGGTAAATTACAAAAATTGGCAATAAATTACCATAAATTACTGGTAAATTACCCTAAATTACTATAAATTACCCCAAAATTACCGTTAATTACAAAAATTGATGATAAATTATCATAAATTAATGGTAATTACCGTAAATTACCAATTATGGTAAATTACAAAAATTGACAGTAAATTACCGTAAACTACCACTTCTGATATTCTGGTAAATTACAAAAATTGACGGTAAATTACCATAAATTACTGGTAAATTACCGTAAATTACTATAAATTACCCCAAAATTACCGTTAATTACAAAAATTGATGATAAATTATCATAAATTAATGGTAATTACCGTAAATTACCAATTATGGTAAATTACAAAAATTGACAGTAAATTACCGTAAACTACCACTTCTGATATTCTGGTAAATTACAAAAATTGACGGTAAATTACCATAAATTACTGGTAAATTACCTTAAATTACCGGTAAATTACCATAAATTACCGTAAATTACTGGTAAATTACCATAAATCATCAGTAAATTACCGCTAATACTGCGAACTAATGGTGATTAATGCAACTTATCAAGATTTCATCATAAAATGACGTTTGCAACAATTTTGCTGTCACTCGCCTTTCTGTAATAACGGTAATTTACCGACTTAAATCTCAGCCAAAAAGCCGAAAAGATCTTTGTGACATCAATTACGATTGAGAGTTATTATGAATAGAAAAAAAGCAGCGTGCTGTAACGAGCATTGAGAAACAATGTGAGGGGGGGTTTGGGGGCCAACTAGCAAAACTAGTTCTTTTAAATATTTCTATTTACATTTTTCCTTTAATGTATTTTTTCTTTTAATTCAGTTTTCCAAGCCTCTGTTCCTACAGCGAGATGGCATTTACTTTGCTGCATTTCCAATTCTCTATTGCCGTTTTATAAGTTTATACGCCTCCTGTGGTTAGCTTCCCCATTGTAAATTTTTTTGAACTTCAACTATCTAAAGAGGTCGCGGTGCTTCCTATTTGCTATAGGAATATCATTCCGCAACAATATACATAAATGCCAACAAACCAACAAAATTCCAAGTCACACCCCACACTTCCACCTGTACTGACCACACAACTTCTGTAAAGGTGTAGACAAAGAAATAAGGATTTCCGGCTTTTTGGCGTGAAGGAATATTGTTTTTATAAGGCCAGTTGACATTTCAATTGTGGCAACCAGAACGGAATATCGACGAGCGTGAAATTACGCTGCGCCTCCGATGAGATCTCTATTGATGAAAAAATGCAAGAAAATTGTCAGAAGGCGTATCGCATCGCGAATAAAAACGCGAAATCGCGGTAAAATAAACAGTCGAGTATATGGAGAGGTTCAGAGTACATTGACATATCGAGTTTGGGTATAGAAAGATATTGGGGTGAATAACATAATCTGTTAGGTATGCGCTTATGAATATTATTTCAGGTGGCATTCGACCTGCAGCTACGTAGTTTTTCCCTTCGAGATGACCTTTTCCTCTTTTCGATTTTTTTTTCCTAAAGCGAGGGTGACGTAAAAAGATTACGCTAAAAAATTGTCGCATTAAGGTCTCATTCGAGTGTAGCTAAAGAATTTATTTAGCGACGTTGATGGGAAAACGTCTAAATAGTTATTTTGACAAGAACTATCGCGAACAAATCACGCGTATAATGTTTATAAAAAGCGATAATCGCGCATAAATGAATCATGCTGGTTTATCCGGCTGCGAAAGGTTGAAAAAGATCTTTCCGCCCCTTTCACCCTTGCCCCAACAGTTCTAACAAGTGTATAATCTCGTTGTAACAATCCCCGAGGTTGCTTTATGTTCTGTCTGGGCGCGATCATCGCAGCGATGATAATTCGGTCGCTTTATACCGAATAACTGTTTGTTATCATTGATTCGGTTTCAGTTCGTTTGATACGTCAATTTCAATTTCCTCGCTGGGTTTCCAGGTTTTCTGTGGCTGCCGATAGTGCCTCTCATCTTACGTGAAATTTTGCGCCCTTTTAAGTAATTAGTGTTGGATACACGAATGGGGAATTATACACAATGGCGGGTTTTGTGTGTATTCGGACATGCAGGTTATATCAAAGCGTAACTGACCGGTAGTATTGACTCGTTAAATTCGAATTTTCCATTGTTTCCATTTCCGATTACTCGTATTCACTTCAAAGCGCATCTTCCGATGGGTACGCCCAATTGAATTATCAGAGGCGATATAATCTACGGAGATAGTTTTCATGTAACTTCTTCACTGTTTCTTTTCGTCCTTCGACATGAAGCCTTATTCAAAAGGGAGCCGAATCGATGACGTAAATTCAAATATACACAGACAGGCTCATTCGATTCCGTACTTATCTTCGTGCAATGGACCAAGTTCCAACAAGTCTTTGATCTGAATTGTAAAATAACTTCTTTGCGAGTCTATGGTGTTTTGAACTTTATGGTGTTCATGATCGACTTCAATAAATGCCAATATCATGCTCTGGAAAGAGTTGGTAACTCAAGTAGCTCCAATCTAGCTTCTAGAAAACTGCAGTTTTTAAATGTACTGATCATCGCTGTAAAGGAATTCAAATGTTTGCGAGTTTACCAACACCATCCATGCAGGTCCATGAATGGATCACATCCATGTTGGAGGGCCTCCTTGTAGTGACCCTCGTATTTTCAACTGAACTCTTTTATGCATTATTCTAACCAGTTAATAGAATTATATAGTGATCAGCTTGATGAAGACGGCAGCATCTCTAGCTGTATCAAAGAAGAGCTCGATTTGGCTAGCACTCGTCCATTGAGGAATGTTCTCAAGCCATAAGAATCATCACATATTCGAAGTGAAGCTTTCTTTATATAATGGTCTTGAACGACCTCTCTTCACGCCAGCCTCCTGTACTACCCGTTCGTTGGTCTATTTAGCCATCCATGGTATTTTCAAAATTTTCTAGTGTATCAAATCATCTGTTAATTTGTTGTGGGGACCATAACGAACGACATGGTGTCGAGTTTCTTGGATGTTGATTGTTGATCATGTTGGTTAATCGTGTTGTGTTGATTGTTGACGGTGTTGAGTGTGATTTGTTATTGTTGGGAACACATTAGGTGTTGATTATTAATCAATTAATCATGTTGAATGTGGATTGTTGATCGTGTTTAACATTGATTGTTGAAAATATAGAATGTTGATTGTTGATCATGTTGAGTGTTGATTGTTGAACATGTTGATTGTTGAAAATATAGAATGTTGATTGTTGATCATGATGAGTGTTGATTGTTGAGCATGTTGAGTGTTGATTGTTGATTATGTCAAGTAAAGAGTGTTGATTGTTGAACATGTTGATTGTTGAACATGTTGATTGTTGATTATGTCAAGTGTAGTGTTGATTGTTTAACGTGTTGAGTGTTGATTGTTGAACATGTAGATTGTTAACTGTTGATTATATCAAGTGTAGTGTTGATTGTTGAACATGTTGATTGTTAATCATGTTGAGTGTTGATTGTTGAACATGTTGAGTGTCGATTGTTGATCATGTTGATGGTAGACCATGTTGAGTGTTGACGGAAGATTGTAGATCACAGTTTGGAACGTAGAGGGTATGTGTAGCTTCAAATTTACACGTGTTCCCTTACTTTGGCTCCTTTTAACGCTACTTAAAGATGAAGACTTGACCTTGGCAAGTACTTATACCTAGTACTTACACCCCGTCCTACCCACTTCAACTCTTCCTTTGGACTAATGCTGCGACGCTATCGATCATCGTTGGGAGGAGTTTTCATCGCAACGGAAAATCATCCCAGGCCATCTCATCCCAACACACCATAGATTTTAATGATCTAACCCTCCGCAAAACTACTTGCATCCCGACTGAGACCGCATATTAAACTCTTAATCTCACCAAACCACGAAACACTCCGCGAAATCATCGAAGCGACAGCAAAAAAAAACACGTACTCGAGATGCACACGCACGTACCAATTGTACGAATAAATCCTGCCAATACGAGCGATAAAAACGCAGTAAAAAATCTATTAAAAAACATTTCAACCAAAGCCCAACCTTTCGCGCAAAAAATTGGTAGTTTATTTCTTTTTAAAAAACTACAAATCTCCAGGAAATTCCATTGAGCGCCTTTTAAACGCTCTTAAGAGATTACTACACCCTACAATTGTATAAAAATGGTTATTATATTCGATATAAAAAGCATTTAGAAGTGATATAGGCTCTTCCATGGTCGTTGTTAAGGGCGGCACACCACTGAGTTTCTATCCTACGCGTTCTACTATATCTCGGCGTAGAAAAAGAGAGAATTCTTTGGCGAGTCTTTTCTTTTCCCCGTTTCAAAAAGCGCGCGCACAATAGAAAACAAAATTCGTGGTCTTGTACATTGTCGAAATCTCCGTTAATTCTTCCAGCTGAATTAATTCGTATATTTCACAGGTGAGCAAGTTACGTCGAAGCAGCCATGTACCTACATATATTTCATTTACGAGTAGCTGCGTGCGCGTACTCTCTCCATCTCTCTCTCTCTCTTCGTTTCTTCGCTTTTTCTATGTATACATACATGCTGCGTATGCCATGTACCATGGTCCTTTCGTACATCGAAAACTAAATCGTCCATCGTGTATGGGAATTGTAAAGCTAGACGAGTGCCCACTTAACGAACTAATCGAGGATAAGACCTGGCTACTTATTGTTTTTACCAAAAATTCACTACCGGGGGCTTTTCCTTCATTGCATTCGTCGATACCGGGTGCGTTACGCGTTACTTCGGGGTTGCGGCGAAATAATCAATAATGGCGAATAACGTTCGTTAATCCAGTAACGGTCGCTTTTCCAGTACTAATAAAACTTGCACGTACGAATGATCTACACATATTGAAAGTTTCTCAACGATGAGGTATTTCAAGTACGAAATTTCCACCGGTAATACGATTCGCGTACGCTCCTGAACCACCCCTTCTCCCGTTCCCTTACATGATAAAAAGACGTAGAAAGTAATAAAGTGAAAATTACCGTAGCCCCTGTTCGCAGGTACACCATTTTAGGGTCTTTCGTTTCCACGTCAGGTAGTTGTGCCTCTCCCTTCGAGTGTTTGTTATGATTTGCTTTGTATAAATTGAAACGATCTCTAGGCGGAATAATCAGATCAGTTACGAAACTAATTTCGAAAGATAATCCTTCAAAGGAGAGTCGCCTATGGAATGCGTCGACGTTACTCGTACGCGCAATTAAACTCGTCGTGCCAATAGGATTAAAAATACGTCTTTAGGCGCGTTATTAGATTATGCGCGAAAGCGTGTAATAACGCGTCGTACGTCCCTTTTTTTTCATTAGAAAGAAAAAATAATGAAAAAATTTTTCCCAAGATAAAACACTCGAGAAAGAACGCCATGAAAAGAAAAACACGAAATACGACGAAAGTTTAGTTTTTACTCGTTTCGCGGTACTTTTTTTTAATTATTAAAATTATACGAAAATTTTTCGCGGTTCATTTCGTTGTTTTTCTTTCCGCTTTTGAAATTAAAAAAAAAGAAACGTTAATTAATAAGTTATTTCAACGTCTCCTTTTAAAATTAACTTGGATGGGAGGAAAATTTTCGAGCTAAGTTGAGAAATACATTTCAACTACAGTTCGTATCGACAGTTACACAAATATTGTTGGAAAAACTGATGTTTTATTGAAAAATAATTTTTGTTGATGTTGAATGTTGATAAGTTGAACGTTTTTAATGTTGCTTGTTGAACATGTTGAATACTAAAGTTTGATGTTGAGTATTGAGTTTCGATCATTAAACATGTTGAGTGTTGATTGTTGCGCATGATGTTGATTGTGTCAAGTGTTTATTGTATACGTTGAAAATTGGATGTTGACTGTGTTGAATGCTTATAGTTGATCTTGTTGCATGTTGATTTTTGACCATGTTGAACATATCACAGGTTGATTATTGAACATGTTGAATGTTGATTACTAAACATGTTGAGTGATGATGGTTGTGCATGTTGATTGTGTCAAGTGTTCACTGTTTATGTTTAAAATTGAATTTTGACCGCGTTGAATGTTTATAGTTGATCTTGTTGCATGTCGATTGTTGAACATGTTTAATGTTGATTGTTGAGCATGTTGTTGATTGTGTCAAGTGTTTATTGTTTATGTTTAAAATTGAATTTTGACTGCGATAAATGTTCATATGTAGTTGATCTTATTGCATGTTGATTGTTGACCATGTTGAATACTAAACGTTTGATGTTGAGTGCCGAATTTCGATTACTAAACATGTTGAATATTGATTGTTGAACATACCAAGGGTTGATTATTGAACATGTTGAATGTTAATTGTTGAGCATGTTGTTGACTGTGTCAAGTGTTTATTGTTTATGTTTAAAATGAAATTTTGACAGCGTTGAATGTTTATAGTTGATCTTGTTGCATGTTGATTGTTGAACATGTTTAATGTTGATTGTTGAGCATGTTGTTGATTGTGTCAAGTGTTTATTGTTCATGTTTAAAATTGAATTTTGACTGCGATGAATGTTCATATGTAGTTGATCTTATTGCATGTTGATTGTTGACCATGTTGAATACTAAACGTTTGATGTTGAGTGCTGAATTTCGATTACTAAACATGTTGAATATTGATTGTTGAACATATCAAGGGTTGATTATTGAACATGTCGAATGTTGATTGTTGAGCATGTTGTTGACTGTGTCGGGTGTTTATTGTTTATGTTTAAAATGAAATTTTGACAGCGTTTAATGTTTACAGTTGATCTTGTTGCACGCTGATTGTTGACCATGTTGAATGTAGCTTGTTGATTATGTTGACTGCGGTTCGTTGATTGTTGAAAATATTGGAAATTGATCATGTAATGTGAAAATTGTTGTTTTTATTGATCGTAGAATATTGAAAGTTTAACGTTGATTGAATAATGAGTAAATACATCGAAAAGTACTTTTTACGCGTCGATTTCATGTTGACTATCGTAATCCTGGGTATTGTTGAGTGTCTAAAAGTAAATCATTCACCACAATGAACCGCAAATCGAATATCTGTCAGCTCATTTGAATCCGAGCTCCGTTGAAAAAGTAATCCCATTTCTATATCAAATCGGTGATTTTTCAAACTCATATCTTTCTTCTCACATAAGTATATATTAAAATCCACCGACGAGATACTTCCTCTAAAAGACTAATATTTACCAAAATATCACTACAAAATAAGGGGAAATATCAGAGCCAATAATAACCTTGGGATTAAAAAATCCGATCAGCGACGGCCATCTAATATTTAACCCTTAGCTCAGCTTATACGAGGTTACACTTGGTATAATCGTAGTACACGGTTATAAAGGTCGACGATCATATAAACAATCGAAATTACCCTTCGGATATATAGTAATACGTTTTTAACGACTGGTTTACCCCTTATAATCCTCCCTTTTCGTATCTCGACTCTCGAACGGAATTTGTAATTACAGGCGCCAAATTAGACAACTCATGTAACGTGTCATTTTACCGGTTCAAAAAACGTTATTAAAATTGCATACTCGATTTGCCTGAAACTTTGACAAATGCGACAAAGAGAATGGGTGAAAAAGAAGCAAAAAACGCGACAAAAGATAATACCGCGTTGTATCGACGATAATGAGAAACGGAAACATAGGAAGCGAAGAAGGGGGAAAAAAGAGCAAAACAAATGTAAAAAGTAGACGGAAAGAGAAAAAGAGTAAGCATCTTGTGTATAGTATCACTCGATGAAAAGATTACACTAAAAGGTTATATACTTGAATTAATGTAAAGGTGTAATCCTGTAATAATGCGTGCACTTAATTTCGATTATTTATAAACTATTAAATACGGCCAGGCGGACTGGTTGAGGGGTGGCGAGGTATAAAGAGGGAAACGAATTCGAGTATGTATTTAAGATGTAAACCGAGTGTTCTTCAATGTAGAGCGTACACAGAGTGTTCTTCAATCTAGTACTGTTCTGGTAAAATAAGAAACATTTAAGAGCACGAGCGGGGCGCTAATACATTCGCATTTATTCGACGGCTAAAACTTTTATTTGCAGGGGTTCCAAGTATTTTGTACAGGTAGACGAGTTCGTTTGTTGGTGTAATTATTTCAGCGTCTGCTATCGTCCACGTGGCGAATTGGTTATTTTACGAATACTTAGAATTGTTTGAGGGATATATTCTATTTCAACGTCATCTGTGAAGTTCTCCCCCAGAACTCTGTTGCAGCATTTCTTCAGGAGGGTTTCTGAGCTTCACGAGGACTTGGTTCTCTGATCTCGACCCATTTATTGGACATATGAAGGAGGAAGTTGGTTATATTTTCCATTGGGTGGGCTCTTTTTGCCTCCTCTAGTTTCTTTAGTCAGGTAAAGGTGCCTGACTCCCAGCAGGTTTCACGTCCATGTAACTTAGGTACACTTCCTCCCCCCTTACTGCTGGCTGCATCCAGGTTTTCTTCATTCTGTTGCTATGTCAAGCTCGGAGTCACGGTTTACTGAATATGGGTCCAAACAACATCAAAACATGCTTCAGAATATCATTTCTCGTTAGCACGTAACTTCCTGCTCTGCTACCATGTGCTACAAGAAGACTTCCTGCTCTGCTACCATGTGCTACAAGAAGGAGTGCTAAAGTTACACCCCGTCGAATAAACCGGAAATATTTCTTTTTTGATTCTACAACGAATAATATCACGAAAATGGTTCTTTTGGTGGTTGGCCTTCCCTCAATACCCAAATCTGGGCCCAACCCTTGCTTAAATTCTCCCGCCACATTGCGCCGCTACATTCGACGCACAAAACACCTCCGCATGGCGCTTCGACGCGGTTATTAAACCGCAAGTTGAGAAGTTCTGCGCTCTTTGGAAGCATAAACCGTTGGTCAAGAGCAATTAACCCATCCGAGAGCTATCATCGTCCAAGTACGCTCTTATCATCATTCTTCTCTATGGCATTTTTCATCCCGCGTGTTTATATCAGAAATATAAACCTTTCAATTGGGCTCATTATATAATTGAACGGTCGACTAATGCGCGAAAGGCGGGGGTAATCGACGTCGGTTGAAATTGTATCGAAAAACGCAACGTTGCCAAAGGTGTTACTTTCTCTTATCGACAGGCTTGGCGCGTTTTCGTGTATCGCGTCAATTTGTAAAAATCTCAAGTACCGAGCCTTGTTCGACGCTCGGTGGCTGCTCGTGGAAAAAGCACGGTAGCGTTAAGGCGGTTATTTCCGCCATTTCGCAAGTCGGCACTTGGCGCGGAGGCTTCGAGAGCTGGAGATGGCGCATATATGCGATATGAGAAAAAAATATCACATTACAAAGCATCGCGGCTGCGGTACAGTCGCGTGTGATAAGGGCGCGTGGAATAAATTAATTCGGCACCCGGACGCGGGGCGTTTCGGGTTAATAGCGACGATGTGGCGAAAGATGACAAGGCTAAGCGAAATGAAAAAGGTATTGAAAATTTCCACATAGCCGAAATTATTCGCGGCGAAGAAAGGCGAAAGGCGCTCGTACGTGTACGACGCCCGAGAGAACGCAGATCGACGCGGCAACGTCGCGCCGCCACGAACCCATAGTTAAAGGCGTGTATCGTAAAAGATATTTCGGACGATGAGGCGGTACTACGCGGTTCCGCTCGATAGTTTCGAGTGGCTGTTGGCAATTGTCTCCGCCCTCTCACTCCACCACGTCGTATTGTCGGCTTCGACAACAGGGTACAGCGTACCGAAGGAGGACGTTTGCTTTGGGTAGGGGTACGCGGCGCGGCGGCCGAATTCGAGCCGGCGAGTTATAGCGCATCCAGTAGTGCAATCTCGTTCGTGAAGTGTCGTGTGTCCAGCTTTTCGCTACGAACGTATGTCACCCTGGCGCTTTCCGGGCACCCGGTGTCTTCGTCGTACCAATCGGTCAGCCCTGTGGTCGGCTTGCATCAAGATTCTCCGGATATTCTGCCGGAGCTCAATGGTGCCGACTTGGCCATGTCCTTGAGTCCTAAACAGCAGAATTCGCATACTACGCCGTTTTCCGTTTCCGATATATTAAGCCCTATCGAAGAATCATATAGGAAATTAGAACTTTGCGGGCCCGCTTCGCCGTATAGAAGTAGTACCGGTGGAAGTAGTGTAGGTGGTAGCAGCACCAACGGAGCGCCCACGTCCGTTAGTCCAGCCTCGATGGCCAATCCGTATATGCACGTGGCTGCACAATTCCCGCCGCAGTATTGCAATGGACCGCCGGATCTGTCGTATGGTAATAGCGCCGCCGGATGGTACAGCGCGTCTCCGGCCAATGATCCTAGATTCGCCAGTAAGTACTAGCTTTTTCCGTATCACTTCAGCGTCTCCCCCAAATCTTCCAGTTCGGTTTGCAGATTCGCCCACACCGAAGGATCCTCGAGCGACGCTCTTTTTTGTGCCTCGGGTCTTGAAAAGTGAAATTTACATTCTAGTGGTACTTTCATGGTCTCGTGTTCTTTTGTCGTTCTTCTTCGAACGATTGTTCATCACTCACAGCCACAGCTTCAGTTACCTTTTACCGATGAAACTTCCTCATAGTTGATACCAACTCCAAAATGACGCATTCATCTGTCACGTGTCTTCAAAATTTTCTCATACATAAATATAAACCTATACATTTGTGTTACAAGAAACACTTCATAAACCTCGACTTATCCATTCCCTAAACAAATTTTCTTCAGAATTTTTACATCAAAGATGACTCTAAAATCCACAAAATGGTTCCACCATCTCCCCATATTTCTTTCCAATAAGAATCCCACAAGCACTCCCCAAACCTAATCTCATCAAGAAGTTCAATCCTTGTAAATATTATGATTCCAAGTGCAATGTCATTAATTTCCGTTAAAATAACGACGGCCACCTTCACATAGCAACTCACGATTCACAGTAATTACTCCGCAACGTTTATTGTAATTACATTCGAAAAAAAAACAACCAGCTAAATCTTCGCTTCAATTATCAAGTTCAAATATTTCCCACACAATTCCACAATACAACATACGAAAAAGAAATTCCACGGAAAACTTCTTACTGAAAAGAAAAATTTCACTTCCTGTCTTTTTTTCGGTATTCTGTTTAATATGTATAAATTTTACTTTGGTATTATTTTCAAATAACTGCATAAAGAGGGGGAGGGGAGAGAAGTCATAATAACATCAATTTATTTAGTAGTCAAATGGAGGGGGATGGGGGCTAAAGGGGCTATCCGCTATCGTCCTGGGCAGCAACATTTATAAAACGTCAAATGTAAAAGAAAAATAATTAAAAAATTGGAAAAAAAGGCGGCGCAAATTTTGAAAAAAAAAATTATAGCTACTCGTAATCATTATTTAGAAGCCTATACTTATTACTCATTTATGTTCAATAATTTGTGCCATCAAAAAAAATTTCTGAAGGGGAGGGGAGCGCTCATTTGAAAAAGCACTACCTAAAGTTCATCCCACAGGCGGAAAAATTTTAAATACTTCATGATAGTCAACAAAAAACCTGGATTTACAATCGTTCTATTTTTGAATATAATAATTTTGAGGTATTAAAAATATATGAACTTTTCATTGTGAGAGTTATTTGACTGTCCCTAGAAAGTTCGCTACAACGTAAAAAGCTCTATCGAGCAATCATCTCTCAAATTTTAAAAAACAATTCGAAAAAACATTTTATTTTGTTAGATATTATATTGTAGATTAATGTGCCCAAGGTAAAAATTTTCTCTCAATGACCCTAAAGAGTGTTTATGACGGTGAAACCACAAATATAACAAATTTGAGCCCAAACAAGCATTAATAGGCAAAACCGAAAAATCAAACAGGAGCTCCCATGAAGGGAGAGGACCAAAATCATAATAAACAGCCTGCACGAGGAATTGAGCTAGGGTCATATTTCATGGAAAAGAAAAATAATAAATTTTAGGCCTTATAAAAACATAATATTTTTTATTTTTATTATTTTTTAAATTAATTTTTCGAAATGTTCATAGAGAATAGTTTTCATTTATTTTTTTCAAATCATTTTACAAAATAATCTTATATATTAAAAGAATTTTATTTTAAAATTTTCCAAAAATTGCTTTATTTTTTTTCAATAATGCAAATTAGTTTGTTTTTTTTACTTTTTATTAAATTGTTTTCAATTTATTTCATTTTTATTGTTTTTTTTGTTTTTTTTTTCAATTATACAATTTATTTAAAAAACAAAACATAACGAGATAGACCAAAAAAACATAAAGAGAATAACATAACTTGAATAATTAAACAAAACTGAAATACATAATTTCAAAAAAATCTTTTTTTTACTTTTAATCAATTTTTTTTCAATTTATTTCATTTTTATTGTTTTTTTTGTTTTTTTTTTTCAATTATACAATTTATTTAAAAAACAAAACATAACGAGATAGACCAAAAAAACATAAAGAGAATAACATAACTTGAATAATTAAACAAAACTGAAATACATAATTTCAAAAAAATCTTTTTTTTACTTTTAATTAATTTTTTTTCAATTTATTTCATTTTTATTGTTTTTTTAGTTTTTTTTTTTCAATCATACAATTTATTTAAAAAACAAAACATAACGAGATAGACCAAAAAAACATAAAGAGAATAAAATAACTTGCAAACTTAAACAAAACCGAAATACATAATTTCAAAAAATCCTTTTTTTTACTTTTTATTAATTTTTTTTCAATTTATTTCATTTTAATTGTTTTTTTTTATTTTTTTCAATTATGCAAATTATTTAGAAAAAAAATTAAGAGAATAAAATAACTTGCATAATTAAACAAAACCGAAATACATAATTTCAAAAAAATGAAACAATTTCCATAAAACAGAATGAAAATGAATTATAAAACATCTTTTTTCAATAGTAATTTTTGCAAAATCATTTCATTTTCATATTTCAAAAAAATTGGTTCATTTTTATTTCTTTGTTCTTTTCAAGTGTGCAAATGCAAAAAAATATAGAATGAGAAGAGACAAAAAAAAATGGAAAACAACAAAATGAAAAAACCTTTACAATTTTTAAAAAAATGAAACAATATATCCGCATAAATAATAAATAATAAAAAAAAGCCATCGTGAATGATAAGCTCAGAATTTGAAAAAATCTTAGATTAGGTTTTGAAAATGGCAATAAAATTTTACATTCTGAAAACCTCTTTATTATAAAGATTTAGTAAATTAAAAAAAAACGAAATCACTCGAGCTACTTCCGGGGCCCTTTATGAGCGCCTTTTTCTTCATCAAAAATCACCCAGACCAGGAAAAAATTCAATTTAAACTTGGAATTTTGAAAATTACCATATCTACCCCATTGCGCACCTACTTCCGTAATCGTGTTGGAAAATCATCGGCGTATTATACGCATTCGTGACGCGAAAATCATTGGTATACGATTATGCATCGGCGAACAAAACAAACACACGACTCGTATCCTCGCATCAATCTGTCAACTATTTGTTAAACACAAACTAAATTCCATTTGGGTTTTCTCGCCAAACCGTACAAAGAACGTAGCGCAGAAAGACCGAGAAAAAAAACAACACGAGAAAAGGAATTTGAAAAAGTAAAAGTACTCAAATGCAAAGACGATGTCCGCAAGGATCAACGTTAGAGTTATACAAACAAGGGTTAAAACTTATACACGTTCGAATCTCAACGCACAAGTATGGGTATTCTTTCAAATGCAGCCTTAAGTCGTTATTCTTTTAAAAGGACGATAATCTTTTCGCCATCTCTTGGCTTCGCATAATGTCTCATTGTGTGCCGAATAAACTTATATTTCCAAAATACCCGATGATTGCGAGCGCATGCCATTCTTGTGGGTGAGCTAAGTCTATTATTTGTCCATTGACCCACAGAAACAAAGCCTAAACGAGAAATTTCGTAAATCACACGAGTAGAAAATGGTAACAAGATGAGTTTAACATAAAACCGCGAGGGTGGATGAGTCTAAAACCTACGAAGAATCTCCCAATTGTTTAAGACAAATTTTATAAAACTGCGAGGAGGAATGAGTTGAAGACCTCTGAAGGATCTCTTAGTTGTCCAAGCACTCTTTTCACTCCCTCGTTGAAGAGATTCCGAAGAATCTCCCAATGTCTAAGACAAATTTTATTAACTGTGAGGAAGAACGAGTTAAAAACCTCTGAAGGATCTCTCAGTTGTCCAAGCACTATTTTCACTCACTCGTTGGACAGATTCCATCTCCAACAAACAATTTTACCCAAAAGTCCCATAAGAGGTGCCAGGAGAATCCTTTACCCCATATTTTAGACAGATTTCCTTCTTGTGCAAGTTCTTTGGACAAGTTCTGCTGTATGAAAATTAGTCAACTCCCTTCTACCATACAAAGCTACCTCTTCAATTCATCCTTACTCTTTTTAAAGAGATTCAGGCATCTTTATTGAGGTAGGAGGGCACTCGCATATTGCTTGAAATCTAGGTCAGTGACATCACTTCTTTCCCTACGCATTTCGTAGAAAATTAAATAGGTTTTATGCCGAAGGGCACTTGCGGGCTACATGGACCTGACTGGATTACCAAATTTCCTAACAAATTTTAGAAAAGAAGTTACAAACAACGAGAAATGACGCCTCAATGTGTATTACGTACACTTATCTTTTTCTAAATAAAAATATATGCGGTGTCATTGCACCACTGATGTAAAAATTAGTCCATGAGCAATGTCACTTCACGTGTTTATCATTCCAGAACGTTGTGGAACTACAAAATGGCGCCACAAATGACAGTAATCAAAGAATACCTAAGATATAATAACATGTTATATAATTACACATTTCGTTATCTAAAGAAATTTTTATCCTCGCCCATCTACAGGACCAGGGATTGAGCCCAGCCCAGGACCAGGCCCTGAAGCCCAAAAAGCCCCGATAAATTGAGCCCTGGCCCGAAGCCCAAGACCCAAAACTGTAATTTCAAAACTCTGACCCAAAACCCGAAATTTAGTTTTTCAAAAGTGGGACCTGAAACTAGGCCCCGAAACCCGATCATTTTCCGGACCCTGGGATTTTCAGGACTTGAAATTTTTTTTAATTCTAACATCAATTGTTTCGGTACAGTTGACCCGCCTAAACTAACATGGAGGATTTACACGGGTGTAGTACCAACATGTGTTACAGAGGGGTCTTTGTCAAACGTACCTAGTCTCACCTAATCTCATTATCCATATCTACTCGCAGAAGGAAACTAGAGTACTTCAAAAGTGTACCTTCGTAAAAATTCAAAAATTCCAACAAAGAAATGTCATTATGACTTTTATGACTTTTAGCCTATCTTCAAAATTTAAGGCGCTATGATACTTGGAAAAATTCAAAATAAAAAGTGAAAATTGAAAAAACGGAATTAACATAAATATGATAAAAAAATTTGCAACAAAAAAGTTATCTCGACTTTTTGACCTATCTTCATTATCTATCAGCAAAAAAAAATTAAAACTCGACTTATCACTTATAGTAGCTAATTAAGATGACAAATATTTTTGGGTCTTTTTGGGGCTCCTGTTTTCTTACGACATCACATTATTGGAATGATATCAAAAAAATGAAAGCCCTGATAATTTTTCACAAAGCCCTAAACTCCGGCCCTGAAACCTAATCACTGCGGCCCGGCTTCGAAACCGAGACCCGATTCTTGAAATTCACGCTCATGCCCCGAAACCAGAACCCCAAACAAAAACCATTTTGGGCCCAACCCGTGCACAGGACAAATCTCATCCAAAATATCTCATTCGCATAAAACCGAATCCCTCAGTAGCTCGGTCATACGTCACGCATCGTATATTCAAATTAAAAATATGAAGGTGTCGAGGCGAATGTAAACAAGGGATATGCATTTGACAAATACGCTGGTAAAGTGAAAAATCTCCAGACCGAGGATCAGGCCGAGGTTACACAACGCATGCTGTCTCATCTCTCACAAAGGGTGTAAGATATTGGTAATCGTAGGCGTTTCGCAACGCGTCTATTATATCATTATGATAATAATAATTATCATAATATCGCGAAATATGGAACGACGTACACACGAGTCCTAATTAAACAAGCCCCGCTCCGCTGCCCTGCACGCTATATACACATATTAGAAATTAGGCGCGGTGTCACCAACAGCACACCGAGCAATTGTGCCCGCTATAACGCGCCGTTTAGTGAAACAATGACAAACGCGTGGCCGAATCCCTTGTAAATGACACCCTTTTCTCACATGTGTCATAACAAAGGATACCCCCGCTTTCTTCGTACTTTTTCCGCAGCGTTAATCGACGTACATCATCGACACTACGTGGTATACATTCAATATACTGTCCGAATTTTGTACACAATTCCACTTTCCGGATATTAATTCGACGATCGCTGGCGACCCGTTAAAAGGGATACAGTAAATCGTAAATGAAGAGCTTTTAGACCATCGTTCGATGTGTTCTGGTTTAGGTGCGTAGAGGATTAATTTTCTTGTTCGCGATATTCGCGCGAATTTGTATGTGCAGCTGTGATAGTGGAATTGATGTTTCCGTGTTGTCTTCGAATCGTGTATTGTCATTGGTAAGACATGCCGATGACCAATCTTAAATTCTGACAAATTGTCTTGATACAACTGCCGCAATATCGCAGAATTTTCAATGGGTTTCCGTTTCTTCCATGTGTGTAGAGCAGCATAACTTATTTGTACGCTGCGTCAAAAAATTAGCACCAGGAGTCCTGTCTGATAGTTCTCTCCAATGAGTGCAACGTTTCTCCAAATGTGTATAGCAGCACAATCTACTGTTTTGCTGCATCAAAAGCTCATATGTCAGGAGTCCAGGAGTCCTATGGCGTTTTGGAGTTACCAACGTCTCATCGTTTCGTAGTAGTCAAATCAGCTTTCACGTTAGAAACCATCCTTGAACTTTCATTATCCTAGGAATAGGCTCATTTTCACTTCATTTATCCAAGACTCCGCCATATTAAGCAAGAAATGTTTGATGACTCCCCTTGAGATGCTAATTCTATTTTTTGACCATTTTCATGTCTTGGCTATGACATACAAAACCGAAAATCGTCACGCGAGCGTCATGGTAACCGTTGTCATGGCGATGTATCACGCTCATGAGTGATCTCAATATTTTTATGTCATGATAAGTCATAGGTGACAAGTTATTGTTACGGTGACATATTATGATCATAAGTGATATGTTGCCATGGCAATGTGTCACAAGTGAAGTGACATGCGGTGATCATTTTATGGTAACATGTCAAATCGCCACGAAAAAGCGTCACACGGTTGCCATGATGATGTTATGCGTATGAGCGTCTCAATATTTTCATGTCATGATGTCATGGGTGACAAGTTATTGTTACGGTGACATATTATGATCATAAGTGATATGTTGCCATGGCAATGTGTCATGCTCACAAGTGAAGTGACATGCGGTGATCATTTTATGGTAACATGTCAAATCGCCACGAAAAAGCGTCACACGGTTGCCATGATGATGTTATGCGTATGAGCGTCTCAATATTTTCATGTCATGATGTCATGGGTGACAAGTTATTGTTACGGTGACATATTATGATCATAAGTGATATGTTGCCATGGCAACGTGTCATGCTCACAAGTGAAGTGACATGTGATTATAATTTTATGGTAATATGTCAAATCGTCACGAAATAGTGTCACACGGTTGTCATGGC